>JAJDFG010000137.1:855000-890000 GCA_021039105.1 Scomber colias | reverse complement strand
ACTAAATCTCTGCTGTGCATTTTGCTCAAATGACTTCATCCTCTTCATCGCCTTCCTCTCAATCTCTGTGTGTCCTTCACTCGACTTCACATTCAGCTGCTTCTCTGCGTCACAAATCTTCAACTTTCATAAAAAACATGAGATTATGTAATAAATTAACATTTTTCATTACTTCATTACTACTACTTAAGGCAAAAGCGAGTCGTCCTCCCGGGTCAAATTGACCCCGTCTGTTTTGACTGTTCCTTCTTTCCTTTCCTCCCTTCTTTCCTTCCTTCCTCTTTTCCTTTCTCCCTCTCTCCCTCCCTCCCTCTTTCCTTCCCTCCTTCCTCCCTCCCTTCTTACCTTCCTTCCTCTTTTTCTTTCTCCCTCCCTCCCTCCCTCCTACCTTCCTTCCTTCCCTCTTTCCTTCCTCCCTCATTTCCTTCCTTCCTCCCTCCTTTCCTTCCCTCCTTCCCTCCTTCCTTCTTTCCTCTCTCCTTTCCTTCCCTCCTTCCTTCCTTCCTTCTTTCCTCTGTTCTTCCTCCCTCATTTCCTTCCTAAAACATACTCTAACACGTCCGTAACAGCTGACTCTCACAATGAGAAACGCAGCTACAACCAAAATCTCCAACAAACCAATCTGAATACGACCTAAGTTCATTAAAAAAGCCTTTTATCAATCTAAACTCAAAGTTTGATGTTTCTAGTTGCACAATACATGTGTTTATTATTATTATTTTATTACATTTTTGCTATTTTATTCTATTTTATACTCTACTTAATTGTGATGCTGAATAGTTTGTTGCATTGAAAAGTTTGTACAACTGTTTTGAAACATACATTTTTATCATTATTACTAAAATGATGCAGAATACACATACACACAAATATAGTGTTTTTATATTATCATCATAGCACTATCATTTAACAGGCTTTCATTGCATAATATTTATATTGTACAGTCTTCAGTGAATCTCATAGTTATTGATTTATTAATATGTATATTTATAGTTTTTTCTAATTCTTTATCATTTTATTGTTCTTTTTTCTAATCCTTTATTTTAAGAGGCGATAAATAATTAAAACCTTTGAATTCTGAAATGCATTGCAATTAAGATTTTATTGCTTAAGTACTCTTCTTCTTTGTTTTAACTTAAATTTGACTTGAGTCCAACGGTAAAATCATAAGTTGATCATAGTTAGAATAAACTGATCAGCTCTTAGTTAACAAATGAACAAGTCGCTCTCATTGGTGCCTCTATTTTTTTTTTAATAACAGGTGCTATATTTAGAACATGAAATGCCAAAACCAAATACAGGCATGAGAGGCCAAACATGAAAAAGGCAAGATGAGGTTTCATTCACCTAAAAACAACAACAGTGGACTCAGAAGATTAAGGAATATATTGATTATTGGAGAAATAGAAAAACCTGGCAAATAAAAGCAGGGTTTCTTGTTATTATATTATCGCTTTTTAAATACTTAATTCATCTCGTGATTCACATTTTCTATCCATGTTGACCAAATATTCATTTAACACTTTACATATCTGGAAAAACTCTTCAGAGAGCTCACAAAAGTTTCAGAGGAGCTACACGGGGTTTGCGGGCCTTCCTGATTTAGATCATGGACTGTGTGTGTGTGTTATTGGAGATGTTAATCATTGCTGTTACGCAGCTGGTATGCGAGGTTGTGTGTGTGACTGTGTGTATGTGTGTGTGTGTGTGTTTGTGTGCGTACAGTCACACACGATACAGTTTTAGATCCAAAGCTAAAGATGGGACACTGCTGCTAAAGCTCTACAACAACAACCACTCAACACAAATTCAGTGTAGCGGGCAGACATGCACATAAATATAAAAATAAATCAATATGTATTTTAAAAATGGCAACAAGATCACACACACACACACACACACACACACACACACACACACACACACACACACACACACACAGTTTAGTTATATCAGTTATGCTGCACCACTTCAGACCAGTTATTGGAGTTAGTTGTAGTTAGATCTTTCTTTTTGGACTTACAGGAATAGCTGATGCAGATATTTCCAACATCAATCTCTGTTTAAACAAAGCAGAAATAAACCTTCAACCATTTATTTCTACTAAGATGAATGCAGTCGAGGGAATACCCTGAAAAGAGTCTGAATACAGTAAATGTTCCTTTTTTTTTAAATCTGTTTTGCTTTCCCTTCTTCATTCTCCTTCATATCTTCCCATTCACTCTCTCTTATTCTGCTTTTTCCCTCATCTAGATGCAAATTCATGGTACCTGCACATTATGATATCCTGCATAGAGTATTTTATATAATGACTATATTACATAATATCGCATTGTAATAAAGCATAAATGTTTCTATCCAGCAGAAACTATCGCACACCTGATATTCTCACACTATCTGTCCACACACACACACACACACACACACACACACATAATAAACCATTGTGACAAAGTGAATTGTTTCAATTGTATTGCTGAAATGTGGATTTCAGCAAGCTGCGGTGCTTCAGCTGCTATTAAAACTACCGACTGCAGATAGGGAGAGACATGTGACTACCCTAAAAATGAAAGCCTTCCATTCTTTACCATCACCACCGCCGGGAAGAGAATGAGCCAGGCAAAAAATAAAAACAAACTATTGATTGAAAAAAAAAAAAAAAAAAAAAAAGTCTCGACACATCAATTCTGAGTTTTTCCAAACCCACAGTCTGTGTCTCGTTAGGGACAGTCAGTCAGAGTTCAAGTTCAGCAGCTTTTAAGCCAAACTGGAGACAAAGAGAAGAGAGATCCACAACATAAAGACACACACTCACACACCAGCAGCTGACGCAGTGTTTGCTTTGGCCCGAATGTGTGAAACTACAATGGAAGCGTCACTGACAAGCCTCCGAAGACAAAGGATCAAGTGTGTGTGCGTGTACTCCACGGACTGAAAAGAAATCTGTTACACACTCTCTCTGCAACGCCATATGCAGACGGTTGGCATGGCAACCGGGTTAAAAAAAAAAAAAAAAGGCGTATTCCCCTGCATTTCGATGCATGAAAACAGTGGAGGCTTCATTTCATGCAAAAGAGTGGAAGCTGCAGCTGAGAGGACTCGAGTACAGTATGGTGTGTGTGTGTCGTGCATGTACAGTAAAAAGGATTTACACTTCAGAAAGGAAAGCAGAAGAGAAAAGAAGATAAAGAAAAGACAGAACACAAGAAAAATACTGCCATTTAAAAGACCCCAACTCTTAAAAACTACTACTTTCAAATAATATATAGGGTTAAATGACAAATAAAAAGAAATGGAAAGTGTTAATAACAGAGGATTGACACACTAGAAAAGAAAAAGAAGTGATTTAAAGAACAAAAACAAATGAAGAAAATTAATAAAGATGAAAAAATACCTTCTTCCACATCAGATAAATAGTCCTCTGTGATCATTTCGGGAACATTGGCTTTACAGACTGTGTGATTGGGATGGAGGGAAGGGTTAGAGAAAAGAAAGGAAAACAAAAAAATGAAAAAGAAAATGGAGAAAAATTATACTCATAACAAAATCATGATCAAAGAAAGATTTGAAAATGGCGTGTCATTACAGCACATTAAAAAAAAAGAAAGAAAAGAAACTGTTTTTTTGTTTTTTTTTTGCTAGTGGGCAAAATAGTAGAATTACTTTATTGGATAACTTTAAAAGTGGCTGGATATATCAAGTCAAATGTCAAATGATGAAACAGAATGAAATAAGTTAATAGTAAGAAAAAAAACAGCTCCAGCAACAACAAAATAACTACGTTTCCCCGGCAACAAGAGGGAAATTTGGCAGCGGAGGGGACCAGCACTGGGATCGCAGCCCATGAGTTGTAACCACCTGCCAAATGTGACTCAACCTGATATTTTATACACTTTGGCGGCCTCTCCGTGATTTCTGTGACTGAGGTTGTGTCAGGCTGCACAAGGAGAGAACTGCACTGATAGATTTAAACTAATTCACACATCAACATCAAGTTTTAATGTACAGCTATTATGTTACTGGCGTTCATACCTTCGTCGTCGGACATGTCCAACCCCTCGTTCGTGGTCTCGGGAACATTCATCTTGTGCTTCTCTGTCACAGTCTGTTGAGTAGAGACACGCTCTTTAATGAAGTATTGATGTTAGCTTGATTGTAGCCATTTACAGCTAATCCGCTAGTGCAATGTTCTGTGCTTATCACCGTAAAAAAATAGTCAATTATTACCCAAAAGTCTAAATTAAAGGCCGGTATTCACATAATAACCAACAAAAAAAAAACATATTTTAATGGCTCACAATGTTAACCCAGCATAAGTAATGCAGCTTTGCTCTTCTCTTAGCACAGATTGGAGCAGAATGACACCCAGAGGTGATTTCTTTAGAGAGGTTTGCCTCTCTTTATTATACAAAGATGCTGGAACTTTACTCTCTATAATAATGTGAATTATTGAATAGCAGAATTTTTAGGCTTCAGATCTGTGCTCATACTGTATGTTAATGCCACAATGGTGCACTTTTACACATCATCATCATCAGTTTGGTCTGTAAATACTGAAACATCACAGCAACTAGTGAAACTGAAATACTTCTGATCAACACACTGAATCAGCATCTGTTAACTCTTCTGCTTTGCTTGTTATATCTCCGTACATACAGCAGTAATATCAATAATCAGTTTTCATTAGCTGCAGACAGAACTGGAACTGTGAAAATTATGAATGAAGGCCTGTCTCAAATACAAGCCTTATCTTTTAGCTGCACAATTTAGGAATTTAGACAATTATTAGTCAGCTGTTTTTCAACTCTGGTAATAAAGGAGTCAACATCTATGCAGTCAATGAGGCCAACACGTATGTTTAAACACACACACACACACACACACACACACACACACACACACACACACACACACACACACACACACACACACACACACACACACACACACAAATACGCACCTTAGTGACCAGAGTCTCCTCCGTGACCACCTTGAGTGTGTCAACTACAGAGATGTAGCCGAGCCTCCTGGCAATAGACAGAGCACTGTTCCCATTCTGCATGAAAGAATTAAGAAAGATAGAGAAGAAGAGTCATTTTTTTTAATACATAGAACAGCATCAGCAAATCGAAATTACTGCTCTTAGAGTGAATTAAATCTTTAATTTAATCTTATTTTCTAATGTAGTTGGTTCTTTTGGTGGACAGAGAACAGATCATAAGCCAGAGTCATATTTAGTATGGTTGTAATGTGAGTGTGTACTAACAGAGGTGAGCTCGTTGGGTGATGCTCCGTGATGTAACAGCATGTTGATGATGTGTGTGTGTCCCTGCTGTGCAGCCTGGTGGAGAGGTGTGTAACCGTTCTGTAAGAGAGGATGAAGAGAGAGAGAGGGAGAGAGAGAGAGAGAGAGAGAGAGAGAGAGAGAGAGAGAGAGAGAGAGAGAGAGAGAGAGAGAGAGAGAGAGAGAGAGAGAGAGACAGAGTTACACAATAATATAAAAACACACGTTATATTCATACAACACCTGCAAAGAGGCACATTCAGTGTTAAACAGTGTCAGTAAAACATCAAAACATGGTTACCTTGGTCTTAGCGTTGACCTTCGCCTGGTTTTTCAGCAGGAAACTGACCATCTTTATGTTGCCATAGTGACAGGCCACATGGAGAGGAGTGTAACCCAACTGAGGACACAAAAGTCATTCACAAGATATGATCAGCAAAGAGAGGATCATCCCATCGCTAGTGATAGTACCGGCTCTATTTATTATCATCTGGTTTTGTATTTTTAAATTATTACAACATTATTAAATATATATAATATACAATATATACATATATATACAATACGGGGAGAAGGAAAGGATAACTTTGATCTCTGTAAGGCCTGAGAAGATTAAACATTAAAATACAGAGCAATAGGTTTTACTATGCAATGAAATTCCTTTATTTAGTCTCTCTGTATTGCTGGTAAAGTATATCAAAAAGGAGGAAAAACACTATCCGGACAGGCACAGGTTAAGAAGTTTTCTTCATAAATAATGAATAAGTATATAATAATAAAAGTACATACTGACTGTAGAGATTAATATGTGCTTCCTATGGTAAAAGTCTCAGGTTTATAAGACCATAAAGTAACAGAAGTAAGAAATAATGTTTGCCTTTTGACCTTATTGACCATTATTTATCTAAACTAGGGTCTAAAAGCTTTACTTTCTTTGTCCAAAATCCAAAGATATTAAATAGATAAATATATAAAAAGATATGTTAAAATTGAATCCTTGAATCCTCACATTTGAGAATTTATTGACTATTTAATCACTCTACAAGATTTGCATATTGTCTGTCATATTCTACAAACCATAACATCAAAGAGACAGTTACCTTGGTCTCAGGGTCTATTGTAGCTCCGTGGTTGACTAAGACCTCAGCGACGTTGACTTTATCCTCCTGAGCAGCCAGGTGGAGCGGAGTGAGACCGGACTGAGGATACACACAGACAGACGGAGCGACTGTTAAATATACAGACTGACAGATGGTTAAATATACACACAGAGTCAAGAGATCAAGGCACACAAAGTTACTGAATATAATAAGACACAACAGAGAGGGAGACAAATAATACTTGCTGAGAGGAAGATGAAAGGTGTATGTATTATGGTGACAAATCATAAAAGACAGAAGACATTGCAAACTGAATGCATAAAAGAAATAATTGGCAATATAAACACAAATCTTGCACTAGGATACTAATTTTTGGGAGTAAAATTAAGGCCCTGACCATTAAACACTTGTTTATAGCACTCATACACAAACACACACTAAATACTACTTTTTCCATCTTGTAAGTACCATGTTTGCCTGTTAGACACACACACACACACACACACAGACACACACACACACACACACACACACACACACACACACACACACACACACACACACAGACACACACACACAGACACACACACACACACACACACACACACACACACACACACACACACACACACACACACACTTTATGTCATGTGGTAGCAAAAACCATACTACATCATCATGGAAAGGTTGAGTTAAACCACTAACTATGAAGATTGATGATGTTTATAATAGTTAATAGTGAAGAGGGAGGGTGGAAGGAAGGAAGGAAGGAAGGAGAGAAGGGAGGAAGGAAGGAAGGAAGGAAGGAAGGGAGGGAGGGAGGAAGGGAGGAAAGAAGGAAGGCAGGAAGGAAGGAGAGAAGGGAGGAAGGAAGGAAGGAAGAAAGGAAGAAAGGAAGGAAGGAGTAAGGAGGGAGGGGGGAAAAGAGGAAGGAAGGAAGGAGAGAAGGAAGGAAGGAAGGAAGGAAGGAAGGAAGGAAGGAAGGGAGGGAGGAAAAGAGGAAAGGAAGGAAGGAGAGAAGGAAGGAAGGAAGGAAGGAAAAAAAGGAGTAAGGAGGGAGGGGGAAAAGAGGAATGAAGGAAGGAAGGAAGGAAGGAAAGGAGTAAGGAGGGAGGGAGGAAAAGAGGAAGGAAGGAAGGCGAGAAGGAAGGGAGGAAGGAAGGAAAGAAGGAAGTGAAGAAAGAAGTATGGAAGGAGGGGAAGAACGAAGGGAAAATGAAAGAAGAGGAAGGAACTGAATGCAGAAAGAAATAATTGGCAATATAAACACAAATCTTGCAGTAAGATACTAAGACACACACACACACACACACACACACACACACACACACACACACACACACCTTATTGCCCATGTTAACAGGAGCGTCTCGAGCCAGCAGCAGCGTCACTATGTCTACGTTGCCTTCCTGCGCTGCGAGGTGCAGAGGAGTGATCCCCTGGCGCGTGACGGTGTTGGTGGAGGCGCTGTACTCCAGTAACGTGGTGGTGATCTCCATCTGATTCTTCTTGGCTGCAATGTGGAGCGGTGTGTAGCCGTTCTGGTGACGGAGACGCAGAGTATAACACTTCTTTCTCAGATAATAATAGTATCATATATTATGTGCATTCTAACAAATACATTAATAAGAAGGATGATGTTTGCTGGCTTGGAGTCAGGTTATAACCCCAAGATATAATGGTTCATTTGAAAGAGCTAATGATTATTTTTATTATTGATTATTCTGTCAATTATTTTCAAGATTTATCAATAAGTCATTGTGTCTTTAAAATGTCAGAAAATGCCCAAAGATGTAAGCTCAAATGTGGATATTCAGTTTTTACCAGAAACCAGAAGACATTCACATTTATAAGAGGCTGGAAAAGAGGAATGACTCAAAATGATGGATTGATTATCAAAATAGTTTAATTTCTCTGCCAGTTCGTCGCAGCCCTAAATTGTTAACACATTTAGAAAAGAGAGAAGAAAAAGTCTGAAGGTCTGACTGATACTTTAAAGTATTTCATTGCTTTCCTGCATTATGTGTGTAGGCTTACATTTATTTCTTCTTTATGGATTTCATGTTGAAAATAGATGAAAAGTTACAGTTTTTGGAGGGTCATGTGTTGTACTATTTCTTGGCAGAGAATAGTAAGACTTTCTTGTCATCATCGTTGTAAGGTTGCCAGGCAACCAGCAGACACTTCAGGAAGTTATTGTACAAGAAAAAATCAAGCACACAATCCCGCCTAAAACTGCAACTTGTAATTTTTATACTTCAGTTCGTACAGCTTAAAGAAACGACCTATGACTTATTAATTAGTGAGCTTTAGAAGTCCCTGCTTCCAGCTTTTATGCTAAGCTAAGTTAAGCTAACTGGCTACTGCCTTATATTGGTTTGTAGCCTTAAAAAGTGGCAACTCTCTCTGAAGGTCTGACTGATACTTTAAAGTATTTCATTGCTTTCCTGCATTATGTGTGTAGGCTTATATTTATTTCTTCTTTATGGATTTCATGTTGAAAATAGATGAAAAGTTACAGTTTTTGGAGGGTCATGTGTTGTACTATTTCTTGGCAGGGAATAGTAACTTTCTGAAGTCTTGTCATCATCGCTGTAAGGTTGCCAGGCAACCAGCAGACACTTCAGGAAGTTATTATACAAGAAAAATCAAGCATACAATCCCACCTAAAACTGCAACTTGCAATCTTTATACTTCAGTTAGTACAGCTTAAAGAAACGACCTATGACTTATTAATTAGTTATTAGCTTTAGAAGTCCCTACTTCCAGCTTTTATGCTAAGCTAAGTTAAGCTAACTGGCTAAATTAAGCCTTATATTGGTTTGTAGCCTTATCGAATCAATCTCATCATCTAACGCAAGTTCAGCGTGCTCGGAAAATAAATATTCTAATTATCTGAACACTTTCAAAAATGTATTTCTGTTCAAATAATTTGGAAGGGGAGGCGTGACAGCATTTTTAGCATAATGGATATCAAATGAAGTAGAAAAATAGATATCAAATGAAATACTCTATTGGTGTCACTATTACTTTAACGGTACTGGTATTAATACAGGTATCATTCTTTTTTAAACAGTAATGAGCCCTTATAGAGATCAGCTATAGTTCTTGCATGTTTAGGGTTATTATTAGATATTATATCAGGAAATTAAAGTTATTGAGGCTTTGTTGATTTCAGCGTCAGCTCTTTCTGGGTGGATGCTTTCAGCGTGGAAGAGCTGGTTCACCATAAAACAAAGTGCATGTGGGTGACTGAATCTAGGTCAGCCTGCTTTCATCCAGAGCCAAATTAGAGAGAGCGAAAGAGCGAGAGAGAGGTTTTGGTGCATTAATGCATTAAGTAACATTCAATCTAACCTCCTATGAACACAAACACTTTGACTGACTCTTACCTTGGCAGCAGCGTGCGGTGAAGCCCCCTGGTTGAGCAAGAGCAGCGCCACCTTCTGGTTATCATAGTGTGCTGCTACATGCAGTGGAGTTAGTCCACTCTGAACACACACACACACACATAGATGTACACAAGTATTGTTAGAAGGTGATATACAGATTAAAGTGATAAAGATAATATACTGTGGAAGCAACACGGAGTCAGATAATATGATACTGTGCACAGGTGAGAGTGCATATAAATTAAAAGTGTTCAAAAAGTGCTCAAATACTCTCTTTTTGAGGCTTAAAAGTGCGTTACCTTCCCAGCAGCGTCAGGTGGAGCGTTCTTCTGCAGAAGCAGGTTAGCGACCTCAATCTTCCCGTACTTTGCAGCTACATGCAAAGGAGTGAAGCCCTTCTGCAAAGACACGACAGGGGAAAAAAATGGCATTAACACAAACTCTACTCTGTGCTATGATAATTAAAAACACTGCTAATAATTCAGCTACTAGTGACTATTTAGTGGAGTGATTTGGAAGGCTAGCTCTCCATTTATTCTCTACACCATGTGTGTTTAATCACATATAATTGATTCATTTGTGGCGTTATGTCATGACAACATGGGGAATTGATTACTCGGTGCTTAAAAAATGATGAGAAACAATAAGGGCCGCGGGTGTGGAAGGAATGAAATTGGATGTGTGTGTGTGTGTGTGTGTGTGTGTGTGTGTGTGTGTGTGTGTGTGTGTGTGTGTGTGTGTGTGTGTGTGTGTGTGTGTGTGTTACATCAGATTCTTCAGCTGTGAGGCAACGCAGATCCGTGACCGTAGTTCAAAAAACCAACCGGGCCAACCTCTGTGTGTGTGTGTGTGTGTGTGTGTGTGTTTGCACATGTGTATTGTATGTGCAGAGGGGTTTAGTAACTTGACAGAAGCCAGACTGTTTCCCTGTGTAAATATCCATATCTGTCATCCATAAATAAAGGACATATATGCAACCTTTTTTTAAAGGCCACACTGACATTATTAAAAAAAAATTGGCCAGATTTCTGCTTCATCCACATCCACCCTTTATTGGAGCATTAAGTAATGTTTTATCTTTACGGCCCTCTGCGGGGGGATCAATATGAATAGTAACAACACTAAAAGGCAAACACCCACCAGCCCTCTAGGCCTCTTGAAAAAACATTCGCCTCTCGAGTACAGCAGGGACTGAGAGTTTCTATTCTTCTTTGTTATGCTCACTTTATGTCATGTGGTAGCAAAAACCATACTGCATCATCATGGAAAGGTTGAGTTAAACCACTAACTATGAAGATTGTTAATGTTTATAATAGTTAATACTGAAGATTTTTAATCCTCCTGTTGGCCTCAGGTCAAGGAAGGAAAGGAGGAAGGAAGGAAGGAAGGAAGGGAGGGAGGAAGGGAGGAAAGAAGGAAGGAAGGGAGGGAGGAAGGGAGGAAAGAAGGAAGGAAGGGAGGGAGGAAGGGAGGAATGAAGAAAGGAAGGAAGGAAGGAAGGGAGGAATGAAGAAAGGAAGGAAGGAAGGAAGGAAGGGAGGGAGGACGGGAAGAAAGAAGGAAGGAAGGAAGGAAGGGAGGGAGGAAGGGAGGAAAGAAGGAAGGAAGGAAGGAAGGGAGGGATGGAGGAAGGAAGGGAGTGAGGAAGGGAGGAAATAAGGAAGGAAGGAAGGAAGGAAGGAAGGAAGGAAGAGGAAGGAGTAAGGAGGTAGGGAAGAAAAGAGGAAGGAAGGAAGGAGAGAAGGGAGGAAGGGAATGAGGAAGGAAGTAAGTGAAGAAAGAAGTATGGAAAGAGGGAAGGAGGGGAAGAACGAAGGAAAAATTAAAGAAAGAGGAAGGAAAGAAGGAGCAGTCAAAAGAGATGGGGTCAATTTGACCCGGCAGGACGACAGGAGGGTTAAACACTGCCAATCATTATATAGATAAAAACAAAATTAATTAATTAATAAAATAAAAAAATGTATATTTAAATTTATTGGCTCCTGGTTGTTAGATTTAATATTAGGGCGATGAGTGGACCCTTCCTTTGGTTTGCCAAATCCAGTGTTTAGAGTTAAGGGACTTTCCTCTATGTTGAATATAAACCATAAAAGCCATAAAACGCTCTGTTGCAGTTTAAATTGATGTTTTCAAATGAGTAATGCATTACAAAAAAAAAAAAAAAACCCACTCCAGGAACAGACTCTAGAGAACTTCTTTTGACCCAGCTCACCCATTGGCAGACAGTCAACTGTAACTGGTGTTGCTCACTCCTGAAGTTTTATGGAGGTGCTGCCTGCAACAGTCTGGCAGTAACACAGCAGCAGCAGCAGCAGCAGCAGATCTACAGCTGTACGCTACGCTAGCTATTCATTTACACACCGTAGGAATAAACACTGGCTGCTGGACACTGAAGACACGAGGGTCAGATTCACTCACTGCATAGTAGATTCAGCACTGTTACAATGCTTTTGGGATCTAAGGTAAAACACCCGACTACCTGCCGAAGAAGAGACACTATCCCACTTATTCTTGTCATGTCATCAGATACAATCACTCTGGGGCGGCTTGTTTGAGTTCTTCACTCTGGGCCTTTAATCATCCATGTAACCCAGACCCATTCACCGTGTTGTTTTGGCCAATCCAGACAATGTGAGTAGTAGTAGTTGTGAAGCTAATAAGGCTATTTCTCTTTCAATATTGTCAGCAAGAAAGCTAATTTTACAGTGCTGGAAATCTGAAAGGGCTTCCTCCTTCCTTCCTCCTCCCCGTTCTCCCTTCCTTCCTTCTTCCTCCTTTCCGTCCTTCTTCCTTCCTCCCTCCCTCCTTCTTTCCTTCCTTCCTCCCTCCCATCCTTCCTTCTTCCTCCCCGTCCTCCCTCCCTCCCTTCCTTCCTTCTTCCTCCCTCCCTTCCTTGACTTGAGGACAACAGGAGGGTTAATGTATACTGTATGTATATATGTTTTTTGTTGTTTCTTATTTATAGGTAATTATAATTATTCTCTTCTATTAAACTGTGCAATATACATAATGTACATATTTTCTTTCACTTTAATCTATGCAATAATAATATCTTTTGGTTAATTATCACTCAGTACCAGTATTACTCTTGTAAATAATGTAAATAATGCTATACTATTGTTTTTCATACTTATTCATTCTTCTTTATTCTTTTTCTTATTGCTGCTCTTCAATTTTAATGTCCACTTGCTGCTGTAATAATGCAAATTTCCTCATTGTGGGACTAATAAAGTAATATCTTATCTTATTGATTATTTCATTTAATTAATTATAGTAGATAATTATAGTTAATTATAAATGAATATAAAATTTCCACTGAAGTTTTACTATTTCTTGCACTGATGTCATTTTATAACATAAAGTTGACTCAAATTACAAAGTTTTAACCAAATTTTAACCAAATTTAAGGGATCATTGAGAAAAATGTGAGCTTATGTATATATTGCCATCGGGTGATGTATGGATATATGGAAATTTTCTTACTCCCTAATATCGGTATTGACGTCGGCCCCAAAAATCCAGTATTGGTTAATCCCTATTACTAATACAAATGAGCAGAGGAGCCAGTTACTGGTTGTCTCTTTTCTATTCTTGGTCTTTTGTCAGCATCTACTGGTGAAGTCATGTGTGTTATAAATGTTTAGCTGTGTGTGAGAAGTATCCGTCTCCACACATCAGAGTAGTGAGCTTACCTTGGTAGTGATGTCCAGACTGGCTCCTTTGTCCAGCAGTGCTGAGGCCACGTCTCTGTGTCCCTCTCTGGCCGCCAGGTGTAAAGGTGTGTATCCGGAGCTGGTTGTGGCGTCCGGGTCCGCTCCGTTGGCCATCAGCTGGTGGACGATGTCTTGCTTTCCAAGACGGCTTGAGATATGCAGCGGAGTCTGGTCGTCCTGGGGTCAACCATCAAACACATATTAAAGATTACAAGCTGATATTAGCATGAGTAAAAAGAAAGATATTTTAGGAAGTTTGAACTGTTGTGTTGACCTTTAGACTAAAACCTATTAAATTATTCTCATTTATGACCATTTTAGACAACATTTCTATCTCCATTTAGGATATTTACACAACTCTAAGTGACGGTCTGCTATCATAATAGCTTTGCTTGTATAATATTGGGGAAAAGGTCATTTAATGGCAAATTTTAGGTAATTAGGAAAATTCTGACATTTGTTATATGTGGTCAAAAAAATCTAAATATGACTGAAGCTACATGAAAAAAATGAAAAACAATGTCTTCCATCAAGTTTAATTTTTTTCTCATAAAACATAAATAACAAGAGGAAACTGAAAACTATTATAATTCATTAATTAAACTTTAGCAAAGACATAACACACAAGATAGGTTCAATGTGTTTTCAATTAATCTCATTTTAATCTAATTGTATTGTGAATTACACACAGACCAAGACACACACACACACACACACACACACATACTGTACACACACACACACACATGCACACACACACACACTACCTTGGCCTTGGCATCGACTTGTGCTCCGTTCTGGACCAGATATCGGACCACATTAGACTGTCCTGCCCTCGCTGCCATGTGGAGCGCCGTCTCCCCTCTCTGGAGAACACACACACACACACCACACACACACACACACACACACAAAGTTATTCCAATTCCTTTTCCTCTAAATTCCTCCCTCTCTTTCTCACTTTCTCTCTATTATCACCACAGTCACACAGATGAAAAAATTCAATTTTCAAAATGCTGCGGAAGGAAACTCCCTTTCTTTTCTTTTAAGATGTACAGAGAGAGAAGGAGAGGCAGAGAGAAAGAGAGAGACCCCCTCACTTTCCACACCCAACCATAATGACGTCCCATAATGCTCCGTTTCTACGGTAACCTGGCCACAGACACGGCGTGGGCGACCAAATACTTGGGGTTGAAGAGTTGCCTGTGCAGTTACTCTTTTCCCCCCTCTTTCCCTCTCTCTCTCTCTCTCTCTCTCTCTTTCCCCCTCTCTGGTTTTTGCTCTGTTTGCTCATTACTCATCTCAGGCCTTTTCTCCAATCTGCCCCCCCCCCCCTCTCTTTATTCCTCTCCTTCTCCTTTAATGTGGTTTAACGGGATCAGTATTACAGTTTCTAGCTCCTATATAGTAGATCGATGATGGACAAGATGACTGACTGAGAGATTCTTTCCCTACACATATTAATATTTCCTTTTCTCCTCCTGCTTGATGTTTTTCTTCGCTGCCTGATCCAGTAACAGAAGGTAAGTAATGTAGGATAGCGTTTGCATTACTCAAGTCTCTTTCTATGTCATCAAATGCTCAGTTTCTAGGAGAAAAAAAACCCCTCTGTGAACATGCCTTGTCACGTTGTTTCTCTCAGGCACAGAGGACAGACAATCACGCTTTTATTGATTATAAACGGATCTCTTATAAGCTGCTAAAAGATGAAAAAAAAAAATCACATTTTCATCATTCTGCTGTTTTCCCTTCTTGTCGAGACAGAGAGAAAGAAAGTTAAAGTTTTTTTTATTCAGAACTCACCACATTGCTCGTGTTTGACGAAGCTCCGTGGTTGATTAGCTGGTGGACGATGTTTTCGTGTCCCATAAACGCTGCAACGTGGATGGGAGTCAGACCGGACTGGTGGAGAGAGAGACACAGAAGAGATGAGAGGAAATTAAAAAGAGGAAATGACCTGTTATATAGTATCCAGTTAGTTTCACACATACAAACACACAGACTCACCATTTTAGTCCATTTTACCGTCTAATATGTAAAAAGTAGGACATACTCTCATTCCTCTGTGCTATAGAGCAAGCTATAATCATGAAGACACACATTATACTGAAAAAAGTCTCCAATAAATGCATCCTTTCTTCCTGTTTGAGTGCCTCTTGCTAAGAGCTAAAGGGCCTAGCTATTTATATAAAATGAATTGAGTCCTTTCTTGAAATTGAAACTCCATTTTTAAAAGGTTTTCATCTCCAGTAGGAATGAATAGACAGGCTAACAAATCTTGACGGTGATGCAATTTGTTGACAATAAGAAAAATGTGCACAGATGTCTACTTAGCTAAACTGCTCTGTAGAGTCAGAGCTGGTATAATATGTAGTTTTATTTATAAACCCAAAAGCATTCAAGCAGCTGGTTGTTAGTCCGGTGGATCATATCACTGCAGCTCTCAGATCTTTACACTTCCTGTCTCTGCTGGTGTACACATATATTTCTGATGTGCTGCTGCTACGTTACTGTATGAACCATCCAGACCTCTCATCAGGTGGTCTGGATGGGGTCAGGTAGGCCGCTTTCTGTCCCCCAGAGTTAAAACTAAACCTGGAGAAGCAGCGTTCAGGTTTTTTAATGCTCCGTATATCTGGAACTAACTCCCTGAAGACTGCAGATCTGCTCCAACTCTCAGTTCTTTTAAATCAAGACTGAAGATTGCAACTTTTATTATTAAACCCAAATTTCAGGGGTTAATATCTCACACTCCACAACTGCACTTTAACTTTTTATTCTCCTTCTTTTATCTTGTCTTATTCTATTTGAGCTTCATTTTAATTCCAGTTTAAATGCCTGTTTTTTTCAGCATATGTTGCTAAATGATAGCAGCAGCTGACAATAAATGAGTAAATAAGGTGTTTTACTGAATGTGAGTCTTAGTTAGTATCAGGCTTAGATTTTAGTCATATTTAAATGTCTAGTTTTTTTCAGCATATGTTGCTTTTATATCCTGTCTTGATGCATTTTATGTTTTATTTAAAGCACTTTGAATTGCCTTGTTGTTGAAATGCCTTGCCCAAAAAACAAAAAGTTCCCTATAAGATATAAGAGAGTTTTATATGGTCAAAAAAAATCCAACTTGTAGGTAAACTGAGCAACCCAAAACATATTCACTGCACCTTTTGGTACTCTTCCAGTGTAGTTTTAGCTAAATATACTAAACCTACAGTACTGTAAATAATACATGACAGAAGCAGCAGGAAATAAATTAGTAAATAAGGTATTTTACTGTATGTGAACATTTAAATCCTAGTTAGTATCAGGCTCAGATTAGGAGCAAATTTAATCCAGGTGGAGAGACAAAAAGCATATGTTGCTTTTATATGCTGTCTTTATGCATTTTATGTTTTATGTAAAGCACTTTGAATTGCCTTGTTGTTGAAATGCCTTGCCCAAAAAGTTCCCTATAAGATATAGTTAGTTATATAAGGTTATATATGGTAAAAATGATATATACAGTAGTTAGTTATATATGGTCAAAAATAATATATAGTTAGTTATATATGGTCAAAAAAAATCCAACAGTTTTGGGTAAATTGAGCAACCCAATACATATTCACTACAATCCTCTCTTCTAGTGTAGTTTTAGCTAAATACACTAAAACTACAGTATCTATTATATGACAGCAGCAGCAGGAAATACATGAGTAAATAAGGTGTTTTACTGTATGTGAACATTTAAGTCTTAGTTAGTATCAGGCTCAGATTAGGAGTAAATTTAATCCAGGTGGAGAGACAAAAAAAAAAAAAGAAGAAGAAGAAAAAAACAGGACTCTCTCTCTTTCCAGTGATGCACCCGGAAGTTTAAAGAAGCTACTTCAGCTCCAGACACCGTCGCTGTCAAACTGCAAACATGTTATACTGCTCCCGAGATGTACACACACACACACACACACATAAACATACAGTACACACACACACACACACCTACCTCAGTGACTGCCTGTATAGACGCTCCATGCTTCAGAAGTAGCTCCATCACCTTGACTCTGTTTTTCTTGCAGGCAATGTGCAGAGGAGTGAAACCATTCTACAACACACACAACAAAAATATAAATATACACATTTTGGGAAAGAAAAAAAAAAAGAAAAAGGTAAAAAAAAACTCTCTTTGTGTGTGTCTTTGTAGGACTTGCGGAGCCGGCTGAAGACAAATCTGGAACGCCAGATGGAAAATACAGTACAAAGAGAGAGACCTTTTTTCTTTTTTCCACTCTCTTCTTTCTCTCTACCTCTCTCTCTCTCTACCTCCCCCCCTCCTCAATACAAACCCAACAGGCAATGTGTGGAAATAACTGACTCAACTTTAAGCTGTAACCCAAAAAAAACAACAACAACAAACAAACAAAAACAAAGTATGCTGAAGTGAAACAGATACTTTACACTCACTCTCCACTCTCGCCAACACGTACACTCTACCTCCTTCCCCTCCTTCCCTCCCTCTCTCTCTCTCTCTCTCTCTCTCTTCCTCTCCTAACTTTGAGGTTTCTGGCTCAATCCTATGACTTCATTTTCCTCTCCATGTCCTTTTTTTTTTTTCTCCCCCCCCCCCCCCTTCTCATTCTCTCTGTCTATAAAGTCCCAGAGCTCTAACCACACCCAGACTTCTCCCATTACAGCACAGAGATGTCTGTCTTCACGCCAAGACAGTGGCCACGGCTTTAAAGTCTCTTTCTGCCTCCTTGTCTGTTTCCTTCATTCATTTGCTCTTCGTGTTCTCTCTCTATCTCTGTCTCTCTCTCTCTCTCCCTCTCTCTCTCTCTCTGTGTCTCTCTCTCTCTCTCTCTATCTCTCTCCCCCTCTCTCTCTGTCTGTCTGTCTCTCTCTCTGTCTCTCTTGTGATATGTCTTTTCTCCCCATTAAATACCCTAATACCCTAATATCTCTATTATTCATACAAACAAAATGCAGGTTTAATGAAGGAAGAAACCCCCCCCCCCAAAAAAAAAATAAAAGTGACAGGAAAGAAGGGAAGAAATGTGTTTGCTTTTTTATTTTCATCTTTCATCTTTGTGTTCTCTCTCTCTCTCTCCTGTGATCTGTCTTTTCTCCCCATCAAAGACCCTTATCTTATGACTCTATTATTCATAGGTTTAATGAAGGAAGAAACCCCCCCCCCCCAATTTTTTTTTTTTTTTAAATGACAGGAAAGAAGGGAAGAAATGTGTTTGTTTTCTTGTTTATGAGATAAAATAATCAAGACTTAACTACAACAGATAAAATCAAACTGCCACAACCTCGAGCAACACTGCAGCTTCAATTCAATATAAATAACTGTACGTTTCTATTCCCTTCTTTTTTTAGATACACACCTCATTACATTAATGCAGGTATTTTATTTTAACAGGTTGGTCCCTTGTTTTAAATGAGCCTCGAAGTCCAACTTTCCATAAAAAATTGCATCAGTAATCTTGGACGGAGATCAGAATATCTCCACAACGCTTTAAACATCGCTCCATCTCAGCTGAATGCAAATACATTAACGTAAAGTGAAGTTAAATGAGACTATTTTAAGTCAACGATCAGTCCATAAAATGTGTTTCCATTCATTAGTGTGGGACAAAAGAGGGGAAAAAAAATCTTGAAAAGCAGTCAAACAAATATTTCCGCTTTGACTTCTGCCAAACGTCTACAACATCCAGCTTCACACTGCATGTGATTTGTCATCTTTAACGATCCTAGAGCTCTGTCAGGCTGCAGCTTATGAAAAAGGGAAGAAATATGATTTTTTCTATCAGTCCCAACTGTGAACATTTTTAAATCCAGGTTAAAAACACTTCTCTTCTCCTAGCTGTGCTTATTATTATTGAGCTCTTTATTTTAAAGCACTTTACATTTTAATCTTTCATTTGCACTCTATGTCCTTTTAATGATTTTAAAGCTAATCATTATTTTATGCTGCAATCTTATATTTAATGTTCTATTCTAGTATTTTATTTCTCTCTTTCTATTTTTCTGTACTTTGTTTTTATTATTAGTGAGGTGTGTGTGTGTGTGTGTGTGGGGGGGGGGTTAATTGTATGTTTTAACCCTCCTTTCGTCCTCCCGGGTCAAATTGACCCCATCTCTTTTGACTATTCCTTCTTTCCTCCCTTCCTTCCTTCCTTACTCCCTTCTTTCCCTCCTTCCTTCCTCACTTCCTCCTTTCCTTCATCCCTTCCTTCTCTCCTTCCTTCCTTCTTCTTCTTTTCCTCCATCCCTCCCTCCTTACTCCCTCCCTTCCTTCCTTCCTCACCTCCTCCTTTCCTTCATCCCTTACTTCTCTCCTTCCTTCCTTTTTCTTTTCCTCCATCCCTCCCTCTTTACTCCCTCACTTCCTTCCTTCCTCACTTCCTCGTTTCCTTCTCTCCTTCCTTCCTTCCTTCCTTCTTTCCTCACCTCCTCCTTTCCTTCATCCCGTCCTTCTCTCCTTTCTTCCTAACCTCCTCTTTTCCTCCATCCCTCCTTCCTTCCTCCCTCCTTCCTTCCTCATTCCTTCCTTCCATCCTCCCTCCCTCCTCCCTTCCTTCTTTCCTTCCTTCCTTTCTTCCTTGACCTGAGGACAACAGGAGGGTTAATGTTTTTCAAATCACATGTTTTTCTGTTTTATGTAAAGCACATTGAGTTGCCATTGTGTATGAAATGCGCTATATAAATAAAACTGCCTTGCCTTACCTATCTATTAAATTCTGAAATTGATGAAAAAATGTATTAGTTGAAATACAGGACCAATCTTATTGGTCATATCCTATCCAACCCCCTCTCTACATTTTTGTCTTAAACTCTCTCTCTCCTCTTTATCTTCACATTCCTTCACTTTTGGTTTGTCTGATTAAAGGGTCAAAGGTGAATCATCTGTCTCCCCCCTCCTTCATCCTCACCAGAGCCTTGGCGTTAGGGTTGGCCTTTTTATCCACGATGACCTTTGCCACCTTGTAGTGTCCACAGTGTGCGGCCACGTGCAGCGCCGTCAGGTAATCGTTGGTCACGTCGTCCACGGGAACCTCGTGATGCAGCAGCAGCTGGACGCAGTTCAGGTGGTCGCCCTGCGTCGCCATGTGGAGGGGAGACAGGCCGTTCTGGAAGAGATAAGGAGGAGGATGAAGAATGAAGAGTTTTGACAGCGGCAGACCAGATAGACAGATGAGAAGAGTGTGATAGGAGTAAAAATACAGACAGATTGGAGGCGTACCTTAGTCTTTGATAGTATCGGTGCTCCTCTGTCCAGCAGCATCTCCACCACCTGCTCATGGCCGCTCCTGGCTCCACAGTGGAGAGGAGTCAGACCATCCTGTGCAAACAAACAGTAGACTGTCAGTAAGCTGGCACTAGCTGCTGGCTTCAGGCTGATGTTCATCTTTGAACTTCAGAGCATCACTGACAGTATTCCTCACAGCCGGGGCAAACACACTGCAGGTGGTCAAGAGTCTTTTAGTCCTGTTTGTAATAACTGAAACAAAAAATACACAGTGGGAAAACCTACAACTGTGTAGAGATGATGTTAGTGTATGAGCCTGTACAGGAAATGAAGTGCATTTTATCCCATTAACCCTCCTGTTGTCCTCAAGTCAAGGAAGGAAGGTAGGAAGAAGGAAGGAAGGTAGGAAAGGAGGAAGGAAGGTAGGAAAGGTGGAAAGGAAAGAAGGAAGGGAGGGAGGGAGGAAGGAAAGACGGAAGAAAGAAGGAACGAAGGAAGGAAGGAAGGTAGGAAAGGAGGTAAGAAAAAAGGAAGGGAGGAAGGAAGGATGGAGGAAAGAAGGAATGAAGGAAGTTAGGAGGGAGGGAGAAAGGGAGAAAGGAAAAGAGGAAGGGAGGAAGGAAGAAAAGAAGGACGGAGGAAAGAAGGAATGAAGGAAGGTAGGAGGGAGGGAGGAAAGAAGAAATGAAGGAGGGAGGGAGAAAGGAAAAGAGGAAGGGATGAAAGAAGGAAAGAAGAACAGAGGAAAGAAGGAAGGGAGGAAGGTAGGGGGAAGGAAAGAAGGAAGGGAGGAAAGAAAGAGAGAAGGAGGGAGGGAGGAAGGACAGATGGAAGGAAGGAATGAAGGAAGGAAAGAAGGAACAGTCAAAACAGACGGGGTCAATTTGACCCGGGAGGACGACAGGAAGGTTAAATACCAACATAAGGGTCCAGATGATGTGTGTGATTACCTTGGTCCGTGCATCTATCTTGGCCCCTCTCTCCAGCAGCAGTCGCACCATATTACTGTTCCCCGCGTTTGGATGCTACGTGAAGCGGTGTGATGTCATTCTGATGAAAAAAAAAAAAAAAAAAAAAAGCATAATTTCATTTATCAGTAACAAACATATTGTTGTTGCTGAGTAGAAAATAACAGAATATGAACCAAAAACAGAAAATGCTAACTCTGCTTATTGGTCACATATTCTTAAATAATTAATAAAATGATATTGTCCATACAACCAGATATAATTGTACAGTTTGTGAATGGACTAAGCTGTAGCACACATTTCAGAGAGCCAGTCAATACCTGTGATATATTGTCTTGAAATGTGCTTACTCAATTAGAGAATGTCAAAGACAAGCTCTCTTTGACATTGCAGAGGGAAAATGGCTAAATATCCCCCTCTAGAGGAATATGACCATTTTAAATGCAGCAATCTGGTTTGACCACTTTCCTGTTTTTTTCCCTTCATCTTTCCTCCTAGTGAGTGACAAATAGGAGATTGGATATTATTCTATGCACTGTGAAGCTGTATTTCTCAGGTGTTTTTATATAGTTAACTAGCTATATGAAGACAAATGGCTTTAAAGTGTCTTTTCTCAGTCTGTCTTTAAAATAAGGCCACCAAAACAAATTCCTACATAGTTTAGCAAAGCACATGTTCTGTCTCATTTAGAGAGGATAGAGAGTGGATAGGACAGTAGGAAGCAAATACCAGGAAATGTAAATTATCACACATTAAAGTTGAATTACATTTTAGATTATTTTAAGTATTGATTGACATGAATGATTTGAACATGAACAGATTCACACATGTAGCCTCCAACGCCCCACACACACTAAGAGAGTCGATCCCTACGATCTATAGGGTCATAAAACATGCAGACACCATGTGCATGTTTCTCCTGCAGAGTGACAAGGACAGCTGCAGAATTACACATGTCAATATTAGATTCCTGCACACTTTACACACAGAAATACACACACACACACATTCCTGCATACTGCCTCGCCCTCTCACACTGCTGCAAGAACTCACTCACTTCAAAAGGTCTATCTCTCTCTCTCTCTCTCTCTCTCTCTCTGTGTGTGCGTGTGTGTGTGTGTGTGCCTACCCTCGCCTTGAAGTCCACAGCTGCCCCTCTGTTAAGCAGGAGCGTTGCTACGTTGATATTGCCGTAGTGCGCCGCAATATGGAGAGGAGTGAAACCGCTCTGAGAGAGGCGACAGGAGACAGACAGACAGACAGACAGACAGACAGACAGACAGACAGACAGACAGACAGACAGACAGACAGACAGAAAGGAGCAGAATTAATTAAAGAGAGAGGAAAAAAGGGAAGTAAAGCGTTTCTCATAATGAGCAATGGGCAAAGCATGATGAGACATTACGTAGCAGTTGACTGAAAGCAGGCTAACAGCAGCACAGCAGATCAGAACTGAGCAGGATTCATACATGCGCTGAAATAAGTGACACAATAAAATAAAAAAAAGTGCTTCATTTTCCTTTAACCCTCCTGTTGTCCTCAGGTCAAGGAAGGACTTAAGGAGGAAAAGAGGAAGGAAGTAAGGAGAGAAGGAAGGGAGGAAGGAAAGGAGTAAGGAGGGAGGGAGGGAAGGAAGGAAGGAAGGATGGAAGGAAGGAAGGAAGGAAGGAAGGAAGGAAGGAAGGAAGGAAGGAAGGAAGGAAGGAAGGAAGGGAAGGATTAATGAGGAAAAGAGGAAGGAAGTAAGTAGAGAAGGAAGGAAAGGAGTAAGGAGGGAGGGAGGGAGGGAGGGAGGGAGGGAGGGAGGGAGGGAGGATGAAAAGAGGAAGGAATTTAGGAGAGAAGGAAGGGAGGAAGTAAAGGAGGATGGAAGGAAGCAAGGAATGAAGGAAGGAAATGAGTAAGGAAGGAAGGAAGGAAGGAAGGAAAGGAGGAAGGAAGGAAGGAAAAATTAAAGAAAGAGGAAGGAAGGAAGGAAAGAAGGAACTGTCAAAAGAGACGGGGTCAATTTGACCCTGGAGGACGACCGGAGGGTTAAATCTATATATTTCTACAGTGCTCCGTGACTTGAGTGATCTGGATCGTTTTTAGCTCCTGTCAAATGAAAACCATGCAGATTTAAAGGAATGTGAGACCAATGAAAGCTTAATTAACTTTAACACTAAAAAAAGTGTCTATTTAAGTTTTAAGTATCTAAATCCCACTCCTCTTTCATCTGACAGGAAAATCACATGCAGGTGAACATGCATCTGCAGGAGTTCAAAGCAAACTCAATTTTAATGGCTGTAAAAAAAACCCTCTCTAAGACATGAAACATAAGCATATAATGTGCTATGTGATGCTATTCTCAAACTGTATTCATCCAGAACAGAAATATAACGTCTTTATTCAGGGTCTTTTTTTTTTTTTAACGCATTCAAAGCAACACGCAAGTACAGTAAATTCAACATGCTATCGATGACGTAATCCAGAATCAAAGCAGATGCAACTGCTTCGTGAGCAAAGTGACAGTAATTAGCATTAATTCAAGCCATAGTCAGCACAATTTCACGTTTAAAAATCCAATTAAATAATCTATATATCTACATACTGTCACTGCAGCTCGAGTTTTTTTTTCTCTCATTGACAACTTGATGAGAGTCTTTGTTGATCACATGCACAGTAAATTCTCTTATTACCCAATTACAGCAAATACAGCAGTAAAATAAATAAATAAAACAAAATTAAGATTACTGCACATTTTAAACAATCACTCAAGCAGTTACAAAGAACAAAACCACTTTTTTTTTCTTGTCAACAGATGTCACAAATATTATTAAAAAAGAGATGCTACTGTGGACGGAGAGAGAAGAAGTTAAACATAAAGACTGTTTCATGTCTTTATGGAAGGATCAGGCTATTTGCTGGAGCTTCATATCTACTGTAAACATGTAAGAAGTAACTAGTTACATGTAATGGTAATTTAATTACAACATGAATGTAACTGTAATCCGTGTAATACAGTTACTGAGAATAAATGTGTAATTAAATTATACTTACTTATGAAAATGTTGATGATTACAAAGGAAGTCAAACCTTTAAGATTTTTTTTCTCAGGAGGGTTTTTTCCTCATTTTTCAAATATTTAACATATTACTAAATACATATATTGCTGTTTTTAATTCATTGAAATCAATAAATCATAATGTGGGCTTATTTGGAGTAACAGTACCAATTAAACCCACTTTATTCATCAAATATCTTAATTTTATATCCCAAAAATCTACATGAACTAATGAATACATTTTCAAATGAGAGATAAATGTTGCTTTATAAGAAATGATCTCCCTTATAAATCATGTCAGTATCCATGACAACACAGCTGGACTTAGATTTTGGTGCTTTAATGGCTGCAAAGTAATCAAATGTAATAAGTTACATTACTTTTGGTGAAGTAATTGACATAGTTACATTACTTATTACATTTTAAATAGAGTAACTACTAATCTGTAACTATAACCTTTCCAACTCTGCTGATATTTAAAAGACAAATAGTAATTCCAGGTTAAACACACTGCGGCATGATCAGAAAGCAGCAAACTGAGCTCTATAATATATGCACACTAAATATTTGTGTATAGCATTTTTTTATACCCTCAGTCTACAGCAACTGCAGCAAGGAGCCACTTTATTAATATATATATATATATCCCTTCAAAAGATTTAAAATCGGTCCACCTGGAATGCAAATGAGGCTTTTTTTGCTGTAGCAGCAGCAGCTCCACAAGATAAGATTAACTCATTGTGCATACGTTACAATAACTTCTTAAGAAGATAGAAGTCTGTTTTTTTTCTCTCCTCCTTCTTCTTCTTCTAAAAGCAAAAAAGCCACTACACAATATAAAGCAAAGTCAAAACGTGATGCATTCAGGCACACATACGAGGAGCTGTCAGCAGCAAAAGCATCCATGCCAGCATTTAGTGTTCATGCTAGCAAACAGAAGGCTTTGGCTTTGCAATGGTGTGACCATGAATGGACTATGACAGGAGAAGGAGAGAAAGAAAGGAGGAGGAGAGGAGGAGAGGAGGAGAAAAGGAGTAAAGGAGAAGGAGAGAATTGGACAAGAGAAGGTATACCTCTGTTGTTCTATTCACCATCATCTAGAAAGGAAAAGGTAAAAAGGGAGGAAGCCATAGGGTAAGAAAAAGGAACAAGTAGCGGGAGCAGGAGGGGGAGGAGGAAGAGGAGGAGGAGGAAGAGGAGGAGGAGAGAATGGGGTGGTTAGTGCACCACAACAACTACAACAACAACACCATGGTTGCACTGAAGCTGTAGGATGGGTTTATGAGAATGTGGCCAAAGTTAATGAAAAGAACTAAAAGGCGACCACACTGAGATACGACACGAGTAACAGTGCAACGCTCCTTTAAAAATTGGTTATTAGTTTTATATTTTTGACTATTTAAAAAAAAAAAAAGAAAGAAATCTAGCACCGAACAAGGATGTGACACATAAATAGACACTTGGTGAATTAAAAAAAATCCCACGAAAAAAAAAAAAACATGCTTTGGGACTTTGATGCTTTTTAGGAATCGGGGAAAAAAAAAGCACCATTGAGTTGAGAGTAACGAACACAATGACAGAACAGGTCTACCGTCGTCATGCCGACCCTACTGAGAGGTTACCTTGGACTCCACGTCGGCGTTGTGGTCGTTCTGGAGGAGGAGGGCGGCGGCCTTGGTGTCATCTTTCCGAGCGGCGATGTGCAACGCTGGGAGGCGCACCTTCCCCTTGGTGTCGTTTTCCAGTAGGAGGGAAACCACTTGGTCATGGCCCTGCTGCAACGCCACCGCCAGAGGAGTGAAACCGTCCTGTGGACCAGAAGAGACGACAAAGACCATCAACACAAAGACCATCAACACAAAGACCATCAACACAAAGACCATCAACACAAAGACCATCAACACAAAGACCATCAACACAAAGACCACAACACGGAAAACCACATGGATACTTCCTCACAGCTGCAAGAACAATTACTTTCATTTCTTCTTAAGTATAGCTGTCAGACTGTGATTCCTCTCCTCTCCTCTCCTCTCCTCCTGTCCTCTCCTCTCTCCTCCTCTCCTCTCCTCTCTTCTCCTCTCCCCTCTCCTTCTCCTCTCATCTCCTCCTCTGCTCTCTCCTCCTCTCCTCTGTCCTCTTCCTCTCCTCTCTCCTACTCCTCCTCTCCCCTCCTCTCCCCCTCTCCCCTCTCCTCCTCTCCTCTCTCCTCCTCCTCTCCTCTCTCCTCCTCCTCCCCTCTCTCCTCTCCTCTCACCTCCTCCTCTCCTCTCCTCTCTCATCCTCCTCCTCTCCTCTCCTCTCCTCTCTCCTCCTCTCCTGTCCTCTCCTCTCTCTCTCTCCTCCTCCTCTCCTCTCTCCTCCTCTCCTCTCCCCTCTCTCCTCTTCCTCTCCTATCCTTTCTCCTCCTCTCCTCTCCTCTCTCCTCCTCCTCTCCTCCTCCTCCTCTTCTCTCCTCCTCTCCTCTCCTCTCTCCTTCTCCTCCTCCTCCTCTCTTGTTCCTCTCCTCCCTCCTTCTCCTCCTCTCCTGTTCCTCTCCTCCTCTCTCCTCCTCTCCTCTCCTCTCTCCTCTCCTCTCTCCTCCCCTCCATCTATACATTTATTCTGCAGATACTTAGACTGTAAATTGTGATGTATTTTGGGTTAGTCTGAATAAAAATAAAGCATTATATATAATATGAGTTTGAGTCTCACCTCAGATACAATAAACATTATTATAATATATACATTAAAAAGAGTCTATCACCATGCTAGTGCTATAAAGCTGGGGTGTTTTGATCGGGACTCTGACACAACATTGTAGTGTCTGGTCCATAAAAATACTGATGACTGATGTCTCCAAAACCCAACATAACATCCTCAAATGTGTTGTTTTGTCACGGCCGACAGTCCACAATCCAAAAATATATAGTTTACTATCATAGAAGCCTAAATAAACCTGTCCATACAACCATTGTCATCCATAGAAACCAAGACATGCACACCTGCCAAGTTTACCTGATCGTCTTTGAAAGATTGACAACAGCAGTGATTAAAACATCTTTCATAGTAGTTCTTTTTAAGCTGAGTATCAACCAGAGAAAAGTTAAATCAAACACCTTCACTGCAGCCGTGGCCTCCCTGCTTAAAGCTACATTACATAAGTGGGACATCTTTGTTTTTGATGTGTGCTTATTAAGCAGGAGAAACACACATGGGGTCAGCAGCGGTGCCGAGCCTCCTGAGGAAAGTTAGTATTCCTTTCTCATAAGCAGCTCTGCAGTGTTTCTGTCTCTCACACGGCTCTGCATGCTCACCTGCATGCTAACAGGCAGACACACACTCCTATACCGCAAAAAAAGTATAATAATAATAATAATCTGGTATTCACTGATCACAAAGGTTTCCAAAAAATAAGAGAAATTTGCTGAACGTAACACTGAAAAACTGAAGTTACTGCAGTTTTTAAATATCAAAAATCACATTAACCCTCCTGTTGTCCTCGGGTCAAGGAAGGAAGGGAGGGAGGAAGGGAGGAAGAAGAAAGAAAAGGAGGGAGGAAGAAGGAAGGAAGGGAGGACGGAAGGGAGGAAGAAAGAAGGAAGGGAGGGAGGAAGGAAGGGAGGAAGACAGAAGAAAAGGAGGGAGGAAGGAAGAAAGGGAGGAAGAAGGAAGGAAGGAAGGACGGAAGGGAGGAAGAAAGAAGGAAGGGAGGGAGGAAGGAAGGGAGGAAGATGGAAGAAAAGGAGGGAGGAAGGAAGGAAGGGAGGAAGGAAGGGAGGAAGACAGAAGAAAACGAGGGAGGGAGGGAGAAAGGAAGGAAGGAAGGAAGGAAGGAAGGAAGGAAGGAAGGAAGAAAAGGAGGAAGGATAGAAGGATGGAAGGAAATGAGGAAAGAAGGAAAGAAGGAGGGAAGGAAAGAAGGAAGGAAAGGAAGGAAGGAAGGAAGGAAGGAAGGAAGGAAAGAAGGAGGAAAGGAAGGAAGGAAAGAAGGACAGAGGAAAGAAGGTAGGGAGGAAGGATGGAAGGAAGGAAGGAAGGAAGGAAGGAAGGAAGGAAGGAAGGAAGGAAAGAAGGACAGAGGAAAGAAGGAAGGAAGGAAGGAAGGAAGGAAGGAAGGAAGGAAGGACAGACGGGAGGACAACACAAAGGTTAACAGTCTCTGACACTTTGTTTTTGTTCTTGCCACCATCACACCAACAAGCACATAACAATCTAACAGCCTTTTAGTGGTTTAAGTATTTTAGCTAATGCTCTAAAGATACTCTGAGTGCTCGGGTAGGAGTTCAATGTCTCGCTCAAGGACAAGTCAAAAGTAATCTAGCTGCTAATTGTCACAAACCAGGAAGCAGAACAGATGAAGCTGACAGTATGCTGCAGAAACATCCAGTCACATGACCAATAAGATCCACAGCAGAGGCTACGTAGCTGCAGTATCTGAGAGTTATCAAAGAAGAGAGACTTTGTGTGTTTGTGTGTGTGTGTGTGTGTGTGTGTGTGTGTGTGTTTGTGCATGTGTGTACACAGGACACCGACTGTCTAGATAAAACCAATCCGGCATCACTACACCCACACATCAAAGCGCAGCCTCCTCCTTGGAGACTCTGCATAGCTCGCAAATATGTGCACACACAAAACTGTACAAAGGAGAACATCTATGCAGACAAACACACACACACACACACACACACACACACACACACACACACACACACACAGAATCAGATGCACTCGGATACGTCTGCAAGAAACACACACACACACACACACACTCACACACACACACACACATAGACAGACACACAAACATGTTTACAAAAATGTATAAATGTATGTTTTCTTTTTTAAGGGTTTCTAAAGTCATGAGCCATCCTGAAGCACTACCCCCCAACCCTGCCCCCCCAATCCCCCACCACACCCCCCTCCTGTTTCAGCTGCTTGTTTCTGGATTCAGGAAAAGACAGTCTGCTTAATGTCCTAAAAATACCTTCAGCATAGACGATAGACGAACAACAAGGGACTAACAGAGCAGGTTTTTGATCTTTATCTTCAGGCTTGCAGTGACACAGCAATATTTTGCATCACCGAAAAAACAAAATTAGTGGCAACCAAATTTTGTAGGAAACCAATTAAAAGGAGTTGAATCCAAAATAACGAGAATACACAAAGCTGTGCCTGATCGTCATAGTAACGGGGTTATGAGCAAACTTTGAAAAAAACTGATCTGAAAAAGTGTCCCTCATATTTAAAATCAAAAAATTAAACATGAGGCAAAATGTGGATATTAACATATATATATATGTGTGTCTATATGCATAAAAGAGGATCAAAGATAAAGATAAAGGCTTTTTAAAAGGTCTCAAATCTGATCTATTCCACCTCATGCTATGCTGAAATGGTTAAATATGAATTATTAAACACCGGGAGATGCTTCAAACATGGATATATATTTCCCCACAGCATGAATAATTCATCATGTCTCTCACTGCAAGAGACTGTGGGGAGAAGGGAAACGAGGAGAACAGCAGCAAAGAGCAGAGGCAGACAAAAGGAGGGATGATGGGGAAGGAGAAGAAAGAAATGGAAGGAAAGATGAGGAGGAGAGAGAGGAGAGAGGGAGTTGTTTTGCGACTAGTCAAGGACGGATGTCTGTAAATCAGTACACGACGCTCCACAGCTGATACACTAATTGAGATACATGTAGCATTCAGGAAGCACAGGCTGGTTCTTCACTGGTTTTTTTCTCTCCATATTTTAACATTATAGTTTTTTTTTTACTTTCTTGAGCCGATGAAAGGAGCGTCTTATCATACAAAAACTTCAGGAATGTAAGAAAACATGGAAAAAATCTCTGCTTGGATCAATAATGTGTGTTAGATATGAAAAAAAAATCCTTAAAATGACCATCTACTCATCTCCCTCATTAAAAGTGACAGAATCTGGGGCATCCTGGAGTCCTATTGTTAGAGGCACATACCAAATAACTGCAACATCCAAGGCTTGACTCCTCGTTTCCTCCCTCTAGACTGTCAAAATCATCAAAAAGTAAAAAAAAGTGCAGAATTTATGAATAATTAACCTTCCTGTCGTCCTCCCGGGTCAAATTGACCCTGTCTGTTTTTGACTGTTCCTCCTTTCCTTCCTTCCTTCCTTCCTTCTTCCTCCTTTCCATCCTTCCTCCCTCCTTTCCTTCCTTCCTTCCTTCTTCATCCTTTCCATCCTTCCTCCCTCCTTTCTTTCTTTCTTTCTTTCTTTCTTTCCATCCTTCCTCTCTCCTTTCTTTCTTTCTTTCTGTCCTTCTTTCCTCCTTTCCTTCCTTCTTCCTTCCTTCCTTCCTTCCTTCTTCCTCCTTTCCATCCTTCCTCCCTCTCTCCTTTCCTTCCTCCCTCCCTCCTTTCCTTCCTTCTTCCTCCTTTCCATCCTTCCTCCCTCTCTCCTTTCCTTCCTCCCTCCCTCCCTCCTTTCCTTCCTTCTTCCTCCTTTCCATCCTTCCTCCCTCCCCCCTTCCCTTCCTCCCTCCCTCCTTTCCTTCCTTCTTCCTCCCTTCCTTCCTTGACTCGAGGACAACAGGAGGGTTAAACATATTTTATTCTTAAAGTTGTCTCCTACTTCATTGGAAAGTCCATTCTCAGTGTTTGTGCACTGGAGGCTCTAAATGTCCACATCACATTTGTATAAATTGAATACTGGACAACCACAATTGGCTCCAAACTACTTGTGATGTCAAAAATCATGAGCCTAGCCCTTAAAAGCTCAGGTGATCCGATCACAAGTGAACAGCCAAGACTCATTTCGTTGCTTCCTTCATCACATCAGCACAAGGTCAGACGGTCCTCTGCACAGTTATCACCTCAGACAAGAGCCACATTTGTTTTTATTGTGAGTTAAGAGCTAATAAAAAATGTTTCAAGATGACATACTTCCTGTTATCTCCTTGCCAAGGAGGTAATATAGATGTAACATTCAGGGTCTCAGTGAAAACAGAGAAACTTTCCTCCTTCATTATTTGAATGTGAAAACAGCCTTTTAGTGTCAAACTATTTTTAATGATTTACATCATCAGTAGGAAGAAATGAGCTCAGAGCTGAGTGACTCAGAGCGGCTGAGGAAGTCTGAATGTATTGAGAGACAGAGTATAATATTATTGGTCATTTAGAATAATGACAACTGTGACAGCTACGGCTGCACATGTGACCGTGGTTAAGGGAAAGACTCTTCCTGGTAAAGCAAAAGGCGACACTAAGGGCTGGGTTGAGGTTATATTAAATATCTTTTGTTGTATATTGCATCTTTTATAGACCTAGTTTTTAGTTTTTTTGGCTTTTTTTGGGGTAAATAAATCCTGTCTCCTCACTGCTTGGTCCCTAACACCAACTTTCTACTTTTAACCTTTACTTACATATTTTGACTCTCTACTTAGTCTCTACACCAATTCACATATATAAATCCCCCATTAGTCATTATCAAATGTTGAATCAATCCTTAATGAAGCTGTCAGAGAGCGAGCAGAGTGTACTCTTATTTATTGCTGGAGAAAAGCCATGTTAGCTGCACAAAAATTAAAAAAGATATATTTTATTTCCATTTTTGTATATTGTGGGTCACATAAGGAAAAGTCCAGCTGAAAGAAATGAGTATAGGGTGATTTTAAATTTCTCAAATGTAAAAATGGGACAAATTTGACCCTGAACAGTATGTAAAGGTTAAGATAAAATGATTAACGATAGATTTAGATACTTTTTAAGTTTCATTTCAAGAATACACTGTCCTAATTCTGCCTTACTGCACAATGTTGGAAACGAAGGTGTTCAAATCAAGATAAGCAGCAACTATTAAATACGCTGACTATGACTGGTAACTTTCTCTTATTCCACCCAGTATCATGTGCAAAACTTGGTAATTGAGAAGCAAATAGTTTGTATATTTTAGTAATGGTTTGGACTAACTGCAGTGTAGTTTCCATATCTACCTTATCTCAGCAATGCAGACAATCAGCCAATGATAATAATCAGCATTGCATCAGCCCCGTCAAAATGAGAATGTTTTTGTCTCACATCAGTCTTGCAGGGGAGGCAGTTGGCTGCGTGCCGGCACTACTGCAGATGATGGATCGTTGTGATACACTCACGGCGTAGCACTTGCTCACGCCACAGATGTCAGACATTACTGGTCCCTCCCTCGCAGCCGCAGCCAAGGTCACTCTGAATGAATGTATCACTACCTCTGACTCTCTCTCTACCCTCCTTCACTCTCATCTCTTTACTTTTTTTTTTCAACAAATAAATCTAAACTGGAATAATCTAATAATTACCATTGATTATTTTTACCGTTCATTATAACTTAATATGTTATTCAGCTATTGTCTCCTAAACGAGCCGCTGGAGGCAGACCTCTATTTACTATTTGCAACAAAGAATCAGTTGGTCATAATGCTGCAGTGTAATTATGGGGAGGCTAAATGGGGTCTGGGATGAAGAGTGGCTATTAGAGGCTGTTATGTGCTCGTGAACGTATGTGTGTGTGCAAACAGGCGTTAAATGTCTATCTGCTGGATATTGTCTGTGTGTGTGTGAGAGGTTATTTACCTCAGTGGCGATGCTCTGACTGGAGCCGTTGTCCAATAAGAACTGAACCACATCCATGTGATTCTCCTGCGCTGCCATGTAGAGCGGAGTGAAGCCATTCTGTGGAGGAAGAGAGAGAAAGAGAGAGAGAAAAAAATGCTGAATCAGGTTGTTTTTAAAAGGACCGTAACCATCATCACCATCATGCTCTGAACCTTGGAAACTTTACTGAGCTACAGAACCTTATATTTCCTTCAGTCTGCAACACTTCAATCATTTCTTTTCTGTTGTCTCCATTGTTGTTTAAATAACTGTCATGAACTGTTGAAGCCTGTTGCTCTGTCATTAGCCAAGCTGGAGTTTAAAAGATGAAGACTGTGTTGTTTGGATCAAAATCACAAGGTCTGTTGAGCTCCATTGCTTCACTGTAAACTGCACCTTTGATTTTGTCTAAAGCAAGGTGTTGTTTAAAGTAGAGGAAACTGTGTCTGAGGCTTAATTCAAAGCTGCTGCAGACATATTATAATAGAGGTTTCATGTCATAAATCAGTAAAATAACTCAAAATAAACATCTGCCTCAATTCAATTTCAAGCCTGAAAACATAGTTATCGATTGTCCAACAAACTGAAGAGCATAATAGTCTTAGAAGTAACAGTATACAAGTCTATAAAGTAGAGTAACTAATGTATGACTAGTTGGGATGGACATGCAGTCAATTTGTGAATAATTTAGGCAGATGAGACAGATTAACCGTTTATTGTAAGGCCGATTCCTGCTGCAACTTTAATGTAGCAAATATATGTTTGATGCTAAGGGGATCATCCCTATGTTCCCCGGGTCCTATGTTCCCCACTTTGTATGTGACCGGGGTTGATCCCGTCTACAGTTAGCCAGTTAGCTGAGTTAGCAGCCGAGTTAGCCACCGAGCTAGCAACCGAGTTAGCCGCCGTGCTAGCAGCCGAGTTAGCCGCCGAGCTAACAGCAGAGTTAGCCGCTGAGCTGGCAACAGAGTTAGCCGCGATCGGGGAACATACATGGGAACATAGGACCCGGGGAACATAGGTACGCTCCCGATGCTAAGCTAGCAGCTAATCGCTAAATGTAGTGTAACCGAGCTTATGGACGCCTATATTCAGACATATAATAAAATAAAAACACGGAGGCTCCGCTGCTGAACAGGACGGGTGCTGCTTTATTCCACTTCCGTCAATTACCACACATCACCCAAAACAACACATACTTCCGCTTTTCCCCTCCAAAATAAAACCCCCACATATACACTGTCAATACTAACCCGGAAGAAACATAACTTGACTCTAAGCTGTCTGCTCAGAAATACTCAGTACAAAAAATAGGTTACAGTAGCTAAGCTTGTCAGACGCTATGTGGCACAGCAGCAACACCTAAATGTTTACTTCTTTAACATGTATATAGTATAAGTTTAGGGAAAGTCAAACCAAAATGAGTAACAATAAGCAACTGTGGATCATTTTAAAGTACACAGTAATGGATTGAGGTGATGATCAGTTAATATCTGTGTACTGTAAGAGGGCATTGTGGGCGATTTTCAAATTCAATAAGCTCCAATTTTGCTTTATGGCAATATTGGTTTTACAGGATTTTTGCATTAATGTGATGAAGCACCTCGATGTGTCAGGAATTTATCAGCCAAAAACAGACACCAGGCTTTCTAATCTATTAAAGGTTTTACTCAAATGAATTTCCAGAAGTTTG
>JAJDFG010000137.1:657500-852500 GCA_021039105.1 Scomber colias | reverse complement strand
CTCCTCCTCCAATTTCAGTATGAGTAATTAAATAATACATGAATTAAATATAATAGAAAAAACACACATTATACAGATTATTTAACATTATTTAACAAGATCTTATTCAGCATCAGTCCTGTGTGTCTAATGCCATTCAACCCCAGTGGTACTTATATATATGCGTATTTTATTATTATATTTTATTACAAAATAGATGCTAAAGTCTTTCATTATGACATTAAACAAAACAAAAAGTCATATAGGGTCATATTGACTTTCTGTTTTCACTACAAGCAATTAAGAAATTACATAAACCCGCCTGATTGGGAGTGGAAAAAGCTAAATGTCTAGACTGAAAGAAATACTATCTAATCATGGAGATGAAGAAACTGGCAGAGAAACAGAGAGAGAGAGAGAGAGGACAGAGAAGCAGAGATGGAGACAAACAGAAAGAGAAAAAAAAATGGACAATGAGAAAAGGAAGGATATTCTCTGATGTTGAAATAGAGTATGAGAAAGAGAGACATGCATACTGTGTCTCTAATAGATGCACCTGTTGTATGTGTGTCAGCTATAACACGCTGCAGCTGTTGCCATGTTGTCAGTGCTGCTGTCACTACAACCTCCACATATACACCTCCCCTCATTCCTCAAATCTGGAGTGCTGCACCTCCTTTTTCCTCTCATGCTTTCACCCCCTCCAACAAACTGCAACTCAGATCATTTCAACTTGCCTTAAAAAACTCAATTACAACATCAAAGCAGAATTGCATGTACAGTAGACATTGGCTGCATCCTTAATCACTTCCTTATTCACTTGCTGCATATTTTAATAGTTCACTCAAAAATGTGCAGCAAAGATTTCAGACTCTAACTTAACATATTTTTGTGTCGTCACCATAGTACTGTAGTTTTCACACTTTTTTTTGTTTAACCCTCCTGTTGACCTCACGTCAAGGAAGGAAGGGAAGAAGGAAGGAAGGAAGGAAAGGAGGGAGGGAGGAAAGAAGGAAGGAGGGAAAGGAGGAGGAAGGAAGGAAGGACAGAAGGAAGGAAGAAAGGGAGGAAAGAAGGAAGGAAGGAAGGAAGGAAGGAGGGACGGAAGGAAGGAAATGGGGGAGGAAGGAAGGAAGGAAGAAAAGAAGGAGGGCAGAAGAGGAGAAGAATGAAGGACAGAGGAAATTAGGAAAGAAGGAAGGAAAGGAGGGAGGAATGAGGAAGGAAGGAAGGAAGGGAAGAAGGAGGGAAGAAGGAGGGAATAAAGGAGGACGGAGGAAATTAGGAAAGAAAGAAGGAAAGGAGGGAGGAATGAGGGAAGGAAGGAAGGAGGGAAGGAAAGAAGGAGGGAGGAAGAAAGGAAGTACAGAAGGAAGGAAGAAAGGGAGGAAAGAAGGAACAGTCAAAACAGACAGGGTCAATTTGACCCAGGAGGACGACTGGAAGGTTAATATTGCTTCATCAGTACAGAGCAGACTCAGACAGTAATCTCTATATGGAGATATTGTATTATGCTGTCTGTTTGTTGCATCTATATTCATGTATCTATTTGATCAGCTACTTGTTATAGGTATGTTTAACTATCATCACTGTTTGGCTTTATTGTGCTTGTTCTGGCTGTATCTTGATCATTGTTGTGTGTGAGTGCTTTGAGAGTGACAAGAAACCGGAGTCAAATTCCTTGTTTGTGTGAATAATCTTGGCCAATACAGCTGATTCTGGTTCTGATTGAGTAACTGGATAACTGTCAGCTTTCTGCAGTAACAGCATGTAAACCTGAAACCTAGACTTCCAATTTCCTCAGGAGAATGCCAATTTTTCGTGGCCATGTTTCTACTGAGGTTTTTACGAGTAAGCATGAGCATGACAAGGACTCCAGACAGTGAAAGCAATGTGATTCATCCTTTCATTCAAAATAATTAACTAAAACTCCAACTGACACTAAAACTAAACAGCCACAGTCTTTTTTGAAATCCAGACACATTCAAGGAAAGAAAAATAATGATTTTACTTGTATCAATAATGCACTTTAACCCTCCTGTTGTCCTCGAGTCATGGAAAGAAGGGAGGAAGAAGGAAGGAAGGAAAGATGGAAGTAAGGAAGGAAAGAAGGAAGGAAGGGAGGAAGAAGGAAGGAAAAGAGGAAGGATGGAAAGATGGAAGGATGGAAGGAAGGAAGGAAAGATGGAATGACGGAAGGATGGAAGGGAGGAAGAAGGAAGGAAAGGAGGAAGGAACAAATGATGGAAGGACGGAGGGATGGAAGGAAGGAAGGAAGAAAGGAAGGAAGGAAAGGAGGAAGGACTGAAGGATGGAAGGAAGGAAGGAATGTTGGAAGGGAGGATGGAAAGATGGAAAGATGGAAGGACGGAAGGGAGGCAGGACGGATGGAGGAAGGAAGGAAGGAAGGAAGGAAGGTAGGAGGGAGAGAGGGAGGGAGGGAGAAAGAAAAAGAGGAAGGGAGGAAGGAAGGAAGGAAAGAAGGACAGAGGAAGGAAGGAAGGAAGGAAGGAAGGAAGGAAGGAAGGAAGGAAGGAAGGAAGGAAGGAAGGAAGAGAGGGAGTCAATTTGACCCGGGAGGACGACAGGAAGGTTAAATAAATAAATAATATAAAATATAAAGCGGGTAACTTATCATGTAAACTTGTTGACTGAACATCATGTAAAGACAGGAAGTGGAACAACCAGATGATGCAACCTCAGCATCAAGCAGCTTTAATTACTTTTCCTCTAAATGAAATTGCATCACAATTTGTTTTCAGTGAGTTTTACTGTCACATATTTTCTATACAGCCGCCTGCTCACCCGGTCATTTCACATTTATGTAGTAAACACTGTCATGCACGAGACGGGATCGACCATTTCTTTTCACTAAATCAGTCGACGCTTCCTCTCAGCTAGCACGGACCCATTCATCTCTTTTACTGCTGCTGAAGCAAAGTGACTTTGGAAAGGAGCTGACCCAGCAAAGTATGCGTGTGTGACTTCATGCATACACTGTGTGCATGCATGAGTGATTATGTATGTGTGTGTGTGTGTGTGTGTGTGTGTGTGTGTGTGTGTGTGTGTGTGTGTGTGACTCCTGGGTGGCACACACCTTGGTAGCTGCGTCCACATTGGCACCCTGCTTAATGAGCTCTGCCACCACCTCCACATGGCCCTCCTTCGAGGCCAGATGGAGAGCATTCAGACCGTTCTGTGGAGAGAGAGAGAGAGAGAGAGAGAGAGAGAGAGAGAGAGAGAGAGAGAGAGAGAGAGAGAGAGGGGAAAGAAAATAAAGGAGAGAGAGATAAATTAGAGAACCTCGTGCGTGAACAGCTCGCTCAAACTGATTAATTCATAAGAGTGATTTAAGAAAGATTTGTGGCATTCATCAATTTCCTCTGAGGTAGGAGCTGAATGTGTGAGTTCAGAGCTGTCGTACGAGTCATGAACAGATAGAAACACATGTTTAATCTGAATTAAAGTGGAGTTTATATAGTATACTAGAATCAGCAATATTAAATAACTAAAACAACATTTTGATTCTTTGTTTTTATTGCTTGTGTACTTATTATTTATTCTTCTTTTTTAATTAATGCTCTTCTATTTTTGCTACCGACTTGCTGCTGTAACACTGTAAATGTCCCTACTGTGGAACTAATAAAGGAATATCTTATCATATCTTATCTTAAAACAAACTTTTTACTGTTTTTATTGAGTTTTTTGTAGGTGTTATAATTTTGAGTAGCATATTTTGGCATAAGCATCTTATACATTTCAGTAGTTTAAAGGAAATGTCTCTGCATGTCTTTGTGTGACCCAGGTTAGAAACTAAAACCAGTCTAGTCAACCCCAGACTACCCCTGAATTATAAATATCTGGGTCAGGGTCTTGGCTGGGATTCTTTACTACTCAATCTCTACATTCAGGGGTCTGGGGATTTTTTTTTTCTTTCTATTTTGTCCCGTCTGGTTTTGCCTGGACTCGTATAATCTTTTCTTTGATGGTGAACTACCTACGAGTCCATGAAAATTGGATTAAACTGAACCAGCCACTACCTCCCCCACATTGTGTGCGCAGTAAGATGAACTCAACTCTTTTTTCCCCCTTCCTTTGAACCACTGAACTTAAACTGGACCCTTGGGACTCGTGGACATAATCTGAAAGGCCTATTTTTGTGTTTTGTATTTATTTGTGTGTGGATTTTTTACATTACTGCACCGCACTATTTAACCCTCCTGTTGTCCTCAGGTCAAGGAAGGATAGGAGGAAGGGATGAGGAAGGGAAAAGGGGAGGAAAGAAGGAAGGAAGGAAGGAAGGAAGGAAGAAAGGAAAGAAGGAAGGAAGGAAGGGAGGAAAGGAGTAAGGAGGGAAGAAAGGAGGAAAAGAGGAAGGAAGTAAGGAGAGAAGGAAGGAAAGGAGGAAAAGAGGAAGGAAGTAAGGAGAGAAGGAAGGAAGGAAGGAAGGAAGGAAGGAAGGAAGGAAGGAAAGGAGTAGGGAAGGAGGGAGGGAGGGACGAAGGGAAAAAGGAAAGAAGTAAGGAGAGACGGAAGGAAGGAAGGGAGGAGGGAGGAAGGGAGGGAGGAAGGAGGGAGGGAGGAAGGAAGGAAGGAAGGAAGGAAGGAAGGAAGGAAGGAAGGAAAGGAGTAGGGAAGGAGGGAGGGAGGGACAGAGGGAAAAAGGAAAGAAGTAAGGAGAGACGAAAGGGAGGAAGGGAGGAAGGAAGGACAGAAGGAAGGAAGGAAGGAAAGTAGTAAGAAGGAAAAGAGGAAGGAAGTAAGGAGAGAAGGAAGGAAGGAAAGAAGGAACAGTCAAAACAGACGAGGTCAATTTGACCCGGGAGGACGACAGGAGGGTTAAAACTTACTCATCTGGTCCTTTAAACTCAAATTCTAATATAACATTTAGCTAATCACACATGTTGCATCTATCTAGTATCATCTTTGCTTTGAGTAGGGTTGTCTGTGTTGTCACCCTTAGCATAATAACATCTACAAACCAAAACCTACTGTACATAAAACACTCTGAGTATAAATCAGACCAGATTAAACCTGTGCTGATGTCTACTGTCTGATTCTGTTTTGTGTGTTGGCAAACTCACCTGATTGCAGATATTGATGTCCACTCCATTCTTCAAGTAGTCCAAAGCTTTCTCTAAATTCCCGGCCCGAGCTGCTCGCAGATAACAGGCATTTATATCTGTCTGCAGGAGGACAGAGAGAAAGAGAGAGAGAGAGAGAGAGAGAGAGAGAGAGAGAGAGAGAGAGAGAGGAGAGAAAGAGAGGGAAGGAGGATGGTTAATCATCAGTGAAGCTGACCAGAAATATTACTGCAGGTACACAAAAACCATTACATTTATAAGCAAACAATTATAAAACTACAAAGAGTGAAATGTAATTAATTGAAAAGAAAACTAATTCCAAAGTAGTAAAAGCTTTTTGCTGTGCCTATGTGCCAATTACATATATTTAATAGCTTCTCCTGGGCTATTTATTATTTTGAAAATAGAGCAGAATATTGCAGCATTAGTCATAAAAGCCATCGTTTATGTGTCGTAGCATTCCCTATGAATCCCTGCAATGCAAGATAAGTTGAATAAATCCCTCAAGGCTTGTATTTTATTAGCAGAAAAGAAGAAAAAATGTTTGGCAAGCCCCCTTTTGAGAGCCCACAGAGCTGAATTAGAGCCAAAAAATGATGAAAACTAGACCATCTGAGGGTGAAAGAAAGTGAGAATACACTGTCTTCAACCCAACATGCCTGTATGCAAGCCAAGAATACATCAAGACAGTACAACCAGTGGATTTACTATCTCTATTAGATAAGAGGGGGTGCTTGCTATGTGCCAGTGGGTGTTAAAAATGATCATATCCACAGCTTCTCTTCACTGTGTGTTGAATGGACACTGGGCTGACTCGTGAGCTAACAAGAACACATAGGGACCAGATGCTAGAGGGCTGGCAGCATCCGAAATGAGTGTAGTGCATTTTTTATAGAGTAAATGGGACCAAACACACACACACACACACACACACACACACACACACAGTCCTTACATCCACTGTATGCAGCAGCCTGCATCACTGAGTGCTAACTGTCTTTCTCAGAGAAGCAGTGGGGGTGAAAAAAAAAAGAAGGAATAATACATGTGCGCACGGGAGCGACAGATTTTGAAAAAGAGGCAATTTGCAGTTAATTTGTCACAATTGTACCCTCGAGTGTTTACTCTGTGTGAGCACATGTGTATACAGCATCTGCATCTGTTTGTTTGTGTGTGTGGATTTGAGGATGTGGATGACGGGTGTGTGAGTAGGTGAATGCAAGAGGTTTGTTTAGAGAGAGACAGAGAGAGAGAGAGAGAGAGAGAGAGAGAGAGAGAGAGAGAGAGAGAGAGAGAGAGATAGAGACATAGGCATAAAGAGAGAGAGAGAGAGACATAGACATAGAGAGAGAGAGAGAGACAGAGAGAGAGAGAGAGAGAGAGAGCGAGAGAGGGTGAGTACATCAGTGGAGGTGTTTGGTGGAAAACATGGGAAAGACAAACAGACAGGAAGGAAGGCAGCTAGTCAGTGAGTGTGTATGTATATATATATGTGTGTGTGTGTGTGTGTGTGTGTGTGTGTGTGTGTGTGTGTGTGTGTCGGATTTCATGATTGCAGCGCAGAGCTACAGTCGGCCACACCCTCATAGTCAAACTGGAACCCCCACAAGTACAAAAGATAAGCTCTCTCCAATTACCCTTTGCCTGTCTGCATTGTAACCTGTAATTTTCTCTAGAAAGCATGCACGCACACACACACACACACACACACACACACACACACACACACACACACACACACACACACACACACAATATATATATATAATAAAGTCAGTAACAGTTGAGATACTGTATGCTCTTAGTTTTTACATGAAATTTCTGTGTTTGATGCAACTTCATGAAATCTATGAAACTTCTATGAAATCCGAAATAAACAACAAATTGATGCTAATATGAGCAGTTAAGTAAAAGTTAACAGTGTCAGAGGTGCAACATCAAAAATCAAACATTTACTGTCATATGCAAAGAAAAGATATGCTTCCTTCTGGCAGCTATACATTAAATTGTATATTTATATTTTTAACTATAAGCACAACATATACAGGAAGGTTTACAGGATGAAAAAGGTAAATTACATACAGATAAAAAATGGCTTATAATGGTTTAACACTGTGTCTAATAGTGGAAGTGGGCCACCTCCCCTGCAGTAAAGACCACCTCCACTAACATCATAAAAAATGAATGAACCCTTTTATGAAATAAAACGTTAACCTTTAGGGAAAAGGTGCAGAGATGCCATTCAAAAATGCCATATGACTCTATTTCACACATATTTCACACAATGTGGCAACTGTAAATCTGTGTCTACAATAATTAACTATTTATATTCTGGTAGTTTCATTAAATTTTTAATCAAGTTTTAAGGGTTTTCTTGATTTGAATGGTCCAAAGCTACAAGTACAGCTTTTATAAATATCATGACCTGATTTGAGGATTGTATTCCAAGGTTGAAACATTTGGGCTTTGTCGGTAATTTAAAGAATTGTCTTGTTGTTAGATAGTCTTGCCATGCTCACCGCAGCATGCTGTGTGTTGTTATAGACAGATTATTGGCTCAAGCTGATCGCTGAGCTCATTTCCCTCTCGGTGAATGGATCTTATCTGAGTTCATCATCACACACATGCAAACACACAAGGGAGAGTTTCTGGTGTCAGCATCCACTCTGTGCAACAAGGGGGTTTCCTGGATGTCTGACGGGATATCGCCATGACGTTACCCACACATACACACACACACACACACACACACACACACACACGCAGACACACACACCTTACAAACCTCTCAAATACTATTAGAACTATTATTATCATCATTACAAGCAGCCTTTGTAAATGTTTAGAGTTACTGTATTAAAGACTGTATCTGTGCAGCATCACTACACTGACCTTACTTAACTTGATAAATCACTCACAATGTGCAACTGAGCATCAACAAATGAGCAAATGAGACAAAAACCACCTTGCAAACCCTGACATAATATAATGCACCAACAAATAACTAATAACTAATACTGTAGATCAGTGAAATGCAAATATTGGCTTGTTTAACATATCTGACCCCCAAAAACACAAGATTTGGCATCCTGCTAAAAGCTCAAGTTTCCCTTGATAGTTTCCAACTTAGAATCACAATTTCATTTAGCAGACACTTTATTCAAAGCGATGTACATCTGAGAAATGGTCGAGTCAGGAGGGAACAATATGAATAAGTGCCATAAAGATAAGAAGTTATGTCATTTTGGGAACTGTCTAGTATTGACCTAATGTGTGTTTTTTGAGGAGTGTATTTTGTGTAGATAGATTATTGGTGTAATTTCCTCTGTGATATGTTCAATTTGTGATTGTTAGTCATGTGATGTGAATGTATTTATTGCACCTGTGTCTACTTTTGTAATGTTGCTGAGTGAACTTGAGGAAGCTGCTGGTAAAACACGCTGTTGTTTCAAAATTTAAAATACCGGCAGTGCATGGACGGGAAGTACTCTGTACTGCCATAAAGATAAGTTTGAGTCCAATAGGACGTATAAGTATCAACAGGCAGCGCATAAAGTGCTTACTTGATGGAGAAGTCACTATAAATTGTAATGTATAACTTCAATAAATACATACAAAAACCACCAAGTAGGCATGGGCCAGTATGAGATTCTGGCGGTATGCTAAAAGGAAGAAAAATAAAGACAGACATGTTAATCTAACCTGAATATACACTGTAATGACAGTGTGAGGGGTCGTGATACTCTACGCTGCAGCTGCACCACCTGAGGGATTTCTGACCTGCACTTTCTGTCTTTGACCAGACAAAAAACAGCTCATACCTTAGGAACGGTATGACAGAAAATTTGGCAGTTTCGGTTATCGTGGCTTTTTCAAATCGCGGTATACCTTGAATCATCCCATGCCGACCACCAAGCATAGTTTTATCTCTCAAAAGTAATTGGATGTGAATCTTTTCCACCTCAGTCTCTCCAACGGTTGATTTTTTACTTAGTGCTGCTGCCTTTGTAAAGCAGACACTACATACTGTTCACATACAATGAGTGAAAACTGATTGAATGCAGCTTAAACACAGTATATTCATGTTCATGTCCAGCAGCACATACTGGATGGAAAAGTGTTTCTCTGAAAGCAGTACACATTAAGAGGCGGTGTGTGCTGAGGTGGCTTTTGAACCTTGAGAGGGTTTGTATGGCACGGTGCCAAGTCTTTTAAGTTAACTGTTGCACCAGTCATGGCTGCTCATAATTCAGAGCATTATCTGAATTCCAGTTCAAAGCACCACACTCTTAAAAAGTACTCCACACAAATCCAGCTGAGTGTTTTGTGAAGCTAACATCATTAGCTGCATACTGCACGACAATGGAAATAGTCTTGATTTGTTTTCATTAAAAGACAATCGAGCTGATGATGAAAGTGACAAAACATTAGTGGCACTTTTTCTTAATCGAATTCAAATTCAAGGCATAACAGATCAGAAATCTATATTGCCAAAGCGGTACAGAACATTATTAAGATTGATTTGGCTATATAACAACTGTCATAGCTGTTATTTCAACTGCTATTAAATTACTCTAGTTCTGCCTTTCACTCCAAAAGACTTGGGATGTATTCTTTGTGTTGCTGTAGTTTCTTAGTTATAAAAAACATCTTCCACTGATAAAATGAAAGGAACTGGTGCAAGGGTAGATGCTAACTTACGTGGGCACTGCATCCAATGAACATATGGACCATGAAATAAAACATCAACATCACATACTCAAGTCTCTGCTCGAGTTCTTGTTCTTGTTTGGTTGTTCGACTAAAAAGAAAGCTGTGTTCAGGGTCACTATATAGTTAAAAAAAAGGGGGTTGAGAACAGAAAACATTCAGATTTGTGTAGATCAATACAAGACATGACAGAGAAATGAAGGGCTTATTGCACTGTACTGTAGGAGAGCTGTTGAGTAACATGCATATACATGTGCACACAGGAATGTCACGTATCGTAGGAGCCCATGGGAACCGTGCACGACAGAATTAGTATCAATATCTTCCTATGAATGTTCACTAATACTCTACCGGCTGCTCTGCATGATCTCATAGAGACAAACCGCGGACAATGGCATTGACATTTTAACAGCGTTGGATCAGGAGTACAGAAGACTCATTTGCCACAACACTGTCATACTAATTTAATATCCAAAATTCAGCTGATTGTCTTTATCCTACAAGTCCTATAAAAACATACATACAGTAGAAAGGCCAGAGTCAGATCAATGATAACCTGCTTATTAACTCAAGTTCTTGAAGATTAATATTGATATTCTGCAGGCAGACATGAATGCAGTGTAGCAGGGATAATTAGAATTGCAGAGGCAAAGACTATATAAGAAAAATACCCGTTTTAAGCTAAAGGAAAATACACAGTGTCATCCACTATAAAAGCCACAATTTAAAAGGTGTTAGGGAACCCTGACATGTTGAAAATGTTTCCATTACTAAGTTAATATTTAAACAGTCTGCTGCTGTAAATGAATGGTATGTCAAGATACTGAGTCAAATGTAGGATGGTAGATAGGACTAGTAGGACCAGAAGGAGATGCAGCTATGACACAGCACATTTTTAGGTCATAATATACAGTAGCTGTGTCAAGATAAACCGAATGGGAACTCTGAATGAAATGCTGCATCGATAATAGTATAGATAACAGTATAACTGTCAGCTAATGTTGCCGTGCAATTACCGTGGGCTACACTGAGAGATATTAAGGCCTGAAAACTGTGAATTACTGGGCCATCAAGGAAGGAATATATCATACACATGAATAAATGGACTGTATTTATATAATGCTTTCATTCACCTACACACACATACACACTATCACACACAGATGGCACTAATAATGGGCTGCAAATGGGGTGTTTTTTTCTCGAGGTCACTTCAACCAGCCAGGAAACTGAAAAACCTGTAAATATGGATGACCTGCTCGGATATGAACAAATATACTAACAATGTCTCACGACTAGTTTACTGATGCTGTATCCTCTTTCTATAACACGTTTTTGATTTCCAGATGGACAAAAAGGGACAAATGATTGGCATAATTAGAGTGCTGTTTCTGGATTCTTGCAGATACTGTAAAAATGAGTGCTAAGATTTTTATTTTACATTCAGAAGGTATATAAAGTCCAAACCATTGTAGTGTGAGCTGTCAACAAGCCAGCCAGTCATCTTAGAGACCATAACTGTGTCTATAACTTCTGCTTCTAACTTTTATGCTAGTAAGAGAAGATGTGAGGTGGTGACCAAATGGCAAAAACCAGTGTGGAAGTACCTTTAAATTGCATTGATACCAACAACCGGCTGTTACATGCTGGCTTCACAAACAAACCCTGGCAACCATTCAAAAACCGCCAACTACTCTGTAGAAATGCTATGTCAATAATTGAGAACCATTATCGTTTAATCTGGGCCGTCTAAAAAGTGTGCTGGTGGTCATTTAGGACATTATTGCTCCCTTAACCCTCCTGTTGTCCTCAAGTCAAGGAAGGAAGGGAAGGAAGAAGGAAGGAAAGGAGGAAGGAAGGGAGGAAGGGAGGAAGAAGTAAGGAAAGAGGGAGGAAAGAAGGAAGCAGGGAGGGAGGAAGGAAGGAAAGAAGGGAGAAGGAAGGAAAGGAGGGAGGAAGGGAGGAAGGATGGAAGGAAGGATGGAGGAAAGAAGGAAGGAGGGAGGGAGGAAGGAAGGATAAGAGGGGGAAGGAAGGAAAGGAGGAAGGAAAGGAGGAAGGAAGGAAGGAAGGAAAGGAGGAAGAAGGGAGGAAAGGAGGGAAGAAGGAAGGAAGGATGGACGGAGGAAAGAAGGAAGGACAGAGGAAAGAAGGAAGGAATGAAGGATGGCGGAAAGGAGAAAGGAAGGACGGAGGAAAGAAGGAAGGAAGGAAGGAACAGACAAAACAGACGGGGTCAATTTGACCCGGGAGGACGACAGGAAGGTTAATAAGATTTGAAGACCTACAGTGGGGGTGTGTTATCTATCTCATATGGATCTATATGGTCAACAGACGTGATACAAACATCAGAAAGCTTTTATCAGAGCTACTTCTTTGAGGTTATAACCTTGTCTGTGAGATCATGCCAACAATTCCTGCCGTCAACTTCCACCGTATTCATTATCATGCCTCTCAGGTAGTGTCGACTCTAGTGCCGATTGGTGTGAGCCAGGAATGCTGTTGTCACTATGTTGTTTATCACACTCCGCTAGCGCCCACGTTACGGCTCGACACAAGTATAGCAAACAGACTTGTGATCAGCTGAAAATAGAAGAGTGGAATAAAAATAATAAGAGTGGGAGTTTGGGGACAAGTACAAATTTAAAAAAAAAAAAAGGCTTAAAATTAAAGTCTCATTTTCTAATTTCACGGTTGTGTTAAGTAGATGTTTAAGAAGCACATATAAAGACACGCAAGACTTTAAGATGAAGTAACAGGTAAATTCATTCATTTTTAGATTTTCTGTTTAAACTGAATTTTAAAGTTAATTGATGTCTTGGGATGTAAGTGTAAAGTATCAAAGGAGGAGACTTGTTTCAAGCATCTTCGAGCGTCATACCCACAGTGTAACTTTATTTATCCACGACAGATATGCAAAGAATGCTACAGTCGCTCTTTTCTTTTTTTCCACAACATGCTACTTCTACTTCACAGTCATACAGTTACACACATTCCTACATGGGAGCTGCAACCCCCCCCTTCGTCCTCCCCCTCCTCCCTCCTCCCCCCCTGCAACCAACCACGACGCTGAGGGACAGAAAAAGTGCTGCTTATTCACACAGTACCTCCAGCTGTGTTTTTTTTCTTTTGTAATATTTACCGGAAACACCTTATTTACTAGAAGACTTTTAACACTTCAGTACATTATAATCATGTTTTTCTTTGCAGATCTGACACACGATTAACAAAATCTCTCTCATATCCCAGTTAATACCTACTTAACTATCATTAAACTGCTGCCTGAGCCCTTTGGAAAGCTTAAGAAAGCAAAAGCTGCATTCTGTCTGTCACATATCACCAGGTTAAAGAAGACTTTTCCTCATTACAAGGACTCATGAAGGGCTATCTGTCTATCTCATTAAGTGGAAGAGAATAAATGAGAGAATTAACTCATTAACAACGATGATTTCTAACACTGATCTCTCTCCTTTTCCTTTAAATTTCTCATCTTAGCTTTCTCTCTTTTTGCTGTTTTATTCTCCTTTTTTTCCCACAAACAAAAACAAACACAGAGCATGCGCCACTGTCCAAGGTCAGGTGTTTCCATTCACATCATCATCCATTCACTGTAACATGAACCTGCATCCACAGAACAATGTATGTACAGTTTCATACACATAATCAGCAGGAATTTATACAATCAAGCACAATCACGGTGAAGCACTAGAGGATGCAAACACAGACAGATGTGTAAATATTTGTATCCACACACACACACACACACACACACACACACATATCCACGTCTACTGCAGCAGAGTGGTGCAGCACAGATCCCACTGCGACCCGTCCCATCAATGACCCCCAAGCAAAAAGCGACAAAGTGCAATGTCTGGGACCGGTAACCACAGCAACATCACTAAATCCTACTCTATAAATTCCTCAATCTTGTTAGCATTACAGCACTGCAATGAAGCAGGAGAGAGAGGAGAGAGAGGGTTCAGTCTGTTTAAACAAAATCTGTGAGCTCAATGACTTTACAGAAAAGTACGAGACTTACTTCTGCCAAATAGTCTGCTGCCTCCTCCACTGCCATGTTTCTCAGCCCTGCAGCTGAAAGTGTGAAACCTGAGCACTCAATTACTGTAGCAGCTAGCCCCTAGCCTGGGAGCTAGGGAGAGAGGGATGGGGGCAGGAGAGGAGTGGAGGAGGAGGATTGGGGAGGGTTGGGGGGGGGGGGGGGTCGGTCTGTGTGTGTGAGGGAGAGAGAGAGAGAGAGTAAGAGAGAGAGAGGGGGTGAGAGAAAAACAGGGAGTGAAAGAGTGTTAGTGAGAGAGAAAGAGGAAGAGAGGGAGAGAGGGAGAGAGGGAGAGAGAGAGAGAGAGAGAGAGAGAGAGAGAGAGAGAGAGAGAGAGAGAGAGAGAGAGGAAGAGAGAGAGAGATAGGGGCATTATGTCACAGCTAAAAATACCTGGCTTGCAGTGAGAAAGTCCAGAGCATGGGTGAGGGAGGGGGTGGGTGTGGGAGGGAGGGGGTGAGGGGGGGGGGGTGAGGAGGTGAGGAGGGAGGCAGAAGAGTTCCGGCGTTAATCTCAAACCAACTCTCACTGGAACGACACGGGATCAGAGGACAATGAGTGTGTAACTGTTTGTGCGTGTGCGCTCGCAAAACCCCCGACTGCCACTCGTTAAATGTAGAGAGGGAGGAAAAAAAAGAAGAAGAAGAAGAAGAAGAAAAAAACTACTTTCTATAGCAGCAGGATAACATTTACATTTTAACTGTAATGTTAATCCTGTTGTGTAAAGAAGTAGAAAAGTTAAGCCTGTTATCTGAATGACATGTATCTTTAAGTGTAAAGTTGACAGAGCATAACATGAAGATACAGTAACTATCAAAAGTTTGGACACACTTTTTAATTAAAGTGGAAGAGGAAGTGTGTTTTCAGATTCTTTAGTACATTTTTTAAGCTTCCTAAGTACATTGGAGATTATTTTATCAAGTAAATAATCTATAAAATGACATAAAGTATTGATAAGTATCCATCATAATATTCTACAGCTCAAGATATCCAGCATGACATCTTCATATTGTTCATTTTGTGTCTTTACAGTCACACAAAACAAAGAAAAAGAAGCACATTTGTACTGGAAACTGCAGAATTTACACATGCAAAATTAAATGGAGTGATTAATCAATAATCAAATAGTTGCCAAACATTGACAGTACCACTTCCTGCTTCTCAAATATGTAGTTTTTGCAGCTTTTCTATGTTTTATATCATTGCAAATTAAACATCTTTGAGTTTTTGGACTGTTTGTTGGATAAAACAAGCAGGTTGAAGACAGTTTCTACTATTTCTTTCAATATTTAATCATAAAATAATTGATAGATTAATAGAAAATACAATCATTTCCTCACTATGTGTCTGTGTACAGTATATGCCTCCTCTAATTCAAAGACTCTCCCTATCTTACCTGACTTTCCGTATCTGAATCCACCATCTCTCCTACATACTCCCATGGAGTTCAGCGGGGTGTTTGCAGGGTAAACACAGACGCCACTGCACCCAAAACAACGTCCAGCCAAGAAGCTCGGTTGCTAAGTACCGCAGCCTTATCCGCACGCACCAAAATGTATCTGCAGGGCCGCTCGTGTAAAGTTGCCATGATGTGAAAGTGAAATCCTCCACTATGCTCAACTTAATCTCTTCTAATTTCTTTTTAAAAAGCAGAAACAACACCAGCAAGTGTTATAAGTCAGAGTTATTTAAACAGCAACAAACACTGAAGAGGGCTTCAGGGCCCGGAGCCCAGCAGACAGATTAGCAGGATTTGAAAGGTTCAGGTATTAAAGAGGCTTTGGTTAACTTGTGAGAAGGCTAGCCAGTAAGTCGGTATGAACTTTACCAACGTGGACGTGAGTGAAAGTAGAAACTCAGTTAGAAGCTTGTCCAAAAATATAATAAAGTAAACAACTTAAAAAGGTAGTAAGACACAGAGTTAGTGCATCCAGTCTAGAGTCAGGAGATTAAATGCTAACACCTAGTAAATACAGTCTAAATATAATATATATATATATCTAAGCCTTCTAAACATGTTATTTTATGTATGGATAAAGTGATCTAATGGGTTTTTCTAGAAGCTAGTTGTTGTTGTTTTTACCACATTGACAATCCTAATCAAGAAGTTGTAGTTGCTTATATTTAAGGTTGAACACAGCTCCTCGGCCAACTTCTTTTAGCCTCTTTCAGTTCATTATTTTGGTTTTCTGGCCGACCAATTTCAATCCCATCAGACTCGTTTACAAAAGCTTTGATATACCAACTGATAAACTATGCATCCAGCACAAAACAGCAACGACCACTTAGTAGTGGAGCATAGCAGCTAAACAGACAGATGGAGATGCTAACAGAGCTAGAACGAGAGTGAATATTGGAGGTGGCTCCAAATGAATGATACTGTATGTTAATATTGTGTTTTAAACCTGCAGTGCTGAACAACTGAACGTCCGTTATATTCAAGCCCTTGCCATAAACGTATGAATGCTAACTTTAGCTTAGCTCTATGCTAACCTGAAAGCAGATAAACTTATTTAATCATGCAGCAATGTTTATTGGACTAAATGGATACAATTCACTTTTGGGGGGTTATGATGCTCAGAAGGTCAGAAGAGGGAAGACAAAAGTCCTGCTGTTCAGACATTTAATTGCATTAATTTGGCATTAAGGGAATGAGATGGGTATTTTTCACTGTCTTTGAATCTTTTATGGGCCAGTTAATTACAGCGCAATCCCTTATTGCTTCTACTTTCTTTGAAATAAGAAAAGGACAAAGTGGTAAAGTAATCCCATCAGCACAGTATGACTGCAGATCTGAGTCTACTGCAGATGACCAATCATTAGCAGAAAGTCTAAATATAGGCAAGGGATGGGTCTATGTATTGACACCTGATAGCCACGTATGAACATCAGACAATAAAATGCAGAGATACCAAAGACATGACTCATGACTATACAGATTACAGGGTCAATCCAGGGAAAGGCCACTTATACTGTTAAACTCTCCTTGAGCTTGACGCTGAATCCATGTCTAATCACTTCAACCATGTCAGCGGCACGTGACACATAAAAATACACTCACTACTGCTTTGAGTGATTAAAACTATAATAATTATGTTTTCATGAAATTAGCTGCAGTACAACCTTTCAGTACTGTTATCCCAACATTTAAAGCATTCAAGCTAATGCCATTTAATGTGGACTAACACTGGTTTACCCAGGGGTGCAGTAAGGGAGAGAGGGAGGGGGGTTAGGATGACTCTAAAGGCTCTAAAGGCTAGTCATTGACAGTGTTTTTAATTAACGTATAATCATTAATAGACATTGCAATGTATTAATTAAACTAACACTTTTATTTTTTGTTTCTGTCAAAAATTAACCATCCAAAGCCTCTCTATTGCCCAAACACCCCCCTCTATTTACATGAAATGGTTCAGTCCTGTCTCCTCTTATCACAGCTCAGTGTCAGTAGATATTGTACAGTTAGCATTGGACTAAAAGACAAGTTGCAAGCCTTCACAGGTTGAGGTGTAAATACAGCAATTGTGCATGGTAGTTGTGGCGTGTGTGTGTGTTAGTGGGGCCCGATGTGGTTTCTTTTCACGGGGCCCAAAATCCTTGGCAGCGCCCCTGGGTTTACCTACAGGAGGATGTCGTAATCTGAAGCTAACACTGAAATAATGCAGTGTTGTGTTTGTGCATTTTCTTTACAAAGCTTATCTTTGACATACATACTTGTTCTAGCTGTGCTGCTGCCAGTAGCAGCTTATCGGGCCCCTCTGCCCACGGACTGTAGTTACATCCACAGAGTCGGCTCGGGCCAGGAAGGCATCTACACCGGCGTCTACCTTACCATGCGGAGACTGTTTCTGCTTTACGAGAAACAGATAGCCTCGACAGATAATCACCAAATGTTTTATGGGGTGATTATTATCCATGGCCCACCTGCATCTGCTGACCCAAGCCAATAACTAACTGAGGGCGGACATGGAGGCCCATTACTCTGCCTTTTCTGTTAGTCCAGAGACAGATCGGTACTAGCTAAATCCTGGAAATTACACCAGGGGAGCATCAGGTTGGACACTTTTATACTCTTTTATATCTGAAAATGTGAGGACAGGTAATTTTTCCTCAGCTTTAGTAAAATGTACTTTAAGTGACAGTGTGATTAAAAGTTAAACATTTTCGTCACTTTCTATAATTCATCACATAATTCTTTCTATGATTTATCACACATGGATTTTTCCATTTAGGAGACACTCTTAGTTTTTTTTACTATGGACAGAAATTCAGAACCACTGACAAAGATCAAGATCAGAGTGATTCAAACTGCGGATTCTGGTATGCAAACCCCAACTGGGTCTATACTTGGGGACTCTGGCTTACAGTGAAATACTTATAAAGAGAGGTGGAATCATCTCTTAAAACCATGATAATTGAGATCAGACTGGTTGATGCCTAAAAATGGAATTGGGTCAAAGCCACAGAGCTCATCATTGTTGATCTGCATCACAACCAGCAGAATTAGCAACATCCAGATAAAAACATTAATAATCATTTTCTGTTTTGAATCAAATCTGTGGGCTTAATGACAACCATAGTTTAATCTCTTTTGATACAGGTAGGTCCATACCATGTAGACACCAGCCTTAGCCTTTAACCTTTGCGTCTGTTTTGACTGTTCCTTCCTTCCTTCCTTCCTTCCTTCCTTCCTTCCTTCCTTCCTTCCTCTCTTTTTTCCTTCCTCTCTTTTTTCCTTCCTCTCTCTTTCCTCCCTTCCTTCTGTCCTTCCTTCCTCCCCTTACCTTCCTTCTTTCCTCTGTCCTTCTTTGCTTCCTTCCTCTCTCCCTCCCTCACTCTTACCTTCTTTCCTTTCCTTCCTCCTTTCCTTCCCTCCTTCCTTCCTCCCTCCTTTCCTTCCTTCTTCCTCCCCTCCTCCTCCCTTCCTTTCTCCTTTCATTCCTTCATCCTCCCTTCCTTCCTCCTTTCATTCCTTCTTCCTCCCTTCCTTTCTCCTTTCATTCCTTCATCCTCCCTTTCTTCCTCCTTTCATTCCTTCTTCCTCCCTTCCATCCCTCCTTCCTTTCTCCCTTCTGTCTTTTCCTCCCTCCCTCCTTCTCTCTTTCCCCTTACCTTTCCCCTTATCTTTCCTCTGTCCTTCTTTCCTTCCTTCCTCCCTTCCTTCTTTCTTCCTTCCCTCCTTCCTCCCTTCCTTCCTCCTTTCATTCCTTCTTCCTCCATTCCATCCTTCTTCCTCCCTTCCTTCCTTGACTCGAGGACAACAGGAGGGTTAAGGAAAAATGGAGGACTGTCCTTGAAATTGAGTAGACTGTATGCTATGACACACAGACTCAGAGATATACTGTAGATATAATTATCACCATGATTTATTCATACATTTCATAGTGTTCCCTCATTCTTCTTCAGCTCAATCTTCTCTCATAGTCTTAGATCTGCATACAGTAGTCTGCAAACTGGCTGATACGCATGTTGAAATATAGTCGTGACACATTGATCACATCTGTACACATGTTTGACTTTTATGTGTCTGACATTGTCCTTGTCATAGATTTTTCACACACATCAAATCTCGCCTCACGACTTGATAAATATGAGCAAACGTTCAAATGCTTTTAAGGAGATTTCGCTTTCCAGAGATGACATGAACAAAAAAAGCAGAGGAATTTGTCTTGTCACAAAGCAAACGGCATCACAGCGTCAGGGATTTACCACAAGAAAGACACACTGGTATCACTCCCACACACACACACACACACACACACACTGGTTTAATGATCCGTCTTCAGTGTTTTATGACATCTGTGAAGGGAGGGAGAAGAATACTAAAGAGAGAGAGAGAGAGAGACAGAGAGAGAAAGGTTGCCATGGAAACTGAAGCTCCTAAATTTGCAGTGATGGACTTGCTTCACCCTGCTGCTGTGGGATGGATGAAACCCTCTGGTGTTAAAACTATTATCACAGACATTTGGATTAACCTATACAGTACAAGCGTGATGGAACAGGTACCAGTGCCACATCTGGGCCTTCTGTATACAGATGTTGCCTGCCAATTAAGGTCTGTTAAAAATCAAACAATAGAGGAAACCATTGTTATTTCTAGATCACTAAAGAACCCACAAAGCTATTTTAGCTAGTAGTGTTGGTGTCAACTTCAATACTTTTGTGGTGCCAATTGAATTAGGTCCATACCTCCGAGAATCAAAAGCTGGCATCAAACATCTGGTCAGATTTTTAAAGTTGTTTACTTACTCTTTTGATCTGATAGAGTTAAAGGCGTTGTATTATGCAGGTTTCTGAGTCTACATTTATATTCTGGGCCTCCACTGGAATCTGTTTGCATGATTTACAGTTAAAAAAACTCCTTATTTGTCTTAAACTGGGTCTTTATGCAGCACTTCAGTTCAGCCTCTGTCTGAAACAAGCTGTTTTAGCGCCTGTCACTTTAAGGCCCGCCTCCACGCTGTTCTGATTGGTCAGTTTTTGGCTAACATCAGCCAGCTTCGGAGGGTGCATCAACAAACCATGAAACTAACTAGTAGGTAGTGTAGTAGTAGGATTGCACTACTTTTTCTTGTTTTTTTTTACTCGAAATATAAACATCTGATATATGATATATCTGTACATACTTGGTCTTGAATTCAACCGAAAATATGCGAGTGGACAACATGAGCATTGACGGAGCATTTTTATATATGTTCACCTCAAGTTTTGGACTTTTGACCATGTTTATCATACAAACAATATAAAAATAACCCAAAAAATGATAATGATAATATTAATAATTTAATTAGGGAAAGTTCTTGAATGGCTGCTTATGTAGAGACAAACATCTTTTGTAGAAAAATATGTATAGATTGGTATTGTTTTGGCACTAGCACATAAAAATATATTCAACTCTATGTTCTGAATAATCAGTTTCTCCTTATATCTGTTCCTGTGTCCCTTTGGTTATAGTTTCACAAAATTCATTTTCAAGACTATTTGGATGGGAATGCTTACAGTGAATGCATGATAAGTGTCATTATAAAATAGTTTAGTTTGATGCTTAAATAAAGACATTAGCTATTGAATCTTTACAAGAGTATTATTTCTTCTTCTTGTATATATATATATATATATATATATATATATATATATATGTACAGTATGTATATCCTTTCCTTTTCTTCTTCATTGTATTGCATTTTGCTCGGATTAGCAGTTAATTTAGTGGGTAATTATTATATCTATTAGTTTATTTTACCTGTATACCTTTGTCCATGCACAGCACCTCCTCAGGGATTCAGTATAAAACAAGAAAAATGCAGATATTCAACTATTCTGTAACTGTAAGTACCTCACTGGTCTGATCTAAACATATCTGATGTGAAAAAACAAAGTGGTTGCAGTGTTGGCGTATTATATGTTTTTCCCCAAAGTATCCACAAACACACACACACACACACACACACACACACACACACACACACACACACACAGACAGAGCTCGCCTGGTTACATATCATTAATTTTCAGGTCCTATATCAGACCCTAGTGGTCGTTCAGTAGTACTGCACCAACTGCAGCAGGAGAGAGGAAAGCATATAGTGTGTTGTTATGATCATATCTTTGAGAGTAAACAATAAGACCTGTCCTCTCTCTAGGTTTACTGTAAATAAAAATGATACACACAATTCATTTATAATATATAATCAATACTTTTAACAATACTGTATCAACAATAGGTTACATAACAACCAGTGTGCCCCCCCCCCTCAGAAATAGACTCATATGACTAATCTCATTTGTTATTGTATAAATTATGAAATCATCGGAAAATAGCAAGAAAAAAGGCAACCTGAGTGTGTGTGTGTGTGTGTGTGTGTGTGTGTGTGTGTGTGTGAGAGTATGTTTTGTCCTGCCTCTGACTGGCTGCTGAGTGCTGCAATCTGATTGGTCGCTTGGCTACTGCAGTGTCAGTACTCTCACAGCACTTGAGATACAGATGGAGGAGGATAAAAAACACAAACACACACACACACACACACACACACACACACACACACACACACACACACACACACACACACACACACACACACACACACACACACACACACAGGGGCACAAACTCTTCAACTCCTCTTTTCTGTCCCTTCCTCTGCTTTTCATGGTAGTTGAATATGAGAGACTCTAAATCTGTAATCATTGATGTCAGAATCACATAAAACTTCAGACATCAGACACACGCACTGTGCGTCAGGAAACCCTCCCTTCAACTATCTCTCAATGTCAGTTGCAAGCTCGGTTCCTTATTATGGCTCTCAGCAATTGGCCGGCAGATCTGCTCCTCTCTCTTCTCACTGGATGACGGCAGATGACGTCGCTCTGCTGCTGCTGCTGGATTACAGAAACTGTGCTGATGTCAGGTTGTATGCATGTCTATATGTGTGTGTGTGTGGGGGGGGGGGGGTGTGGTGACTGATAAGCATGTAGACACACTGGCCAGCCCAGAGGGAGAAACAGGGAATCAAACAGAAACACCTAAGGGCAGACATCACTCCTGTCGGTACTGTCTTCTCAAAGCACGCACTTTCAACTGCACAGGTTCAGATCTGGGAGTTTAAAAACACCCAAAAAACCCAGAATTCTCAATTTGACGCCGTAACAAAAAGCAAAAAAACAAACAAAATGAAAGAAAGGAAGGAAGGAAACCAACAGCTTACTGTAACACTGCTGGCTTAATCTCCACTGATAGAGACATGAAGACTGCTCATGAATAAATGAACATCTGCCCAAAAGCACACACACAGCAAACAGTGCACCAACAGGGACATGGCAGCAGTGTGTGTGTGTGTGTGTGTGTGTGTGTGTGTGTGTGTGTGTGTGTGTTGTATGTGAACAGCCACACACAGATTCAAGCATGCACAACATTTTGCATCATCTACTTTGCCTCACTATAAAGAGAAGTGATGCAAACAACAAGAATAATTACATGTGGAATCGGAGGCTGATATGAGTATATTTAAAATAGTACTTTTAAAAATCTGATAATCGTGACCAAGATATACTGACCGAGATATTGTCCAGATTTAAAAACTCAACTTTAGCATCAGTGCTCTCTAGTGAACGAGCTGTATAATGGTGACGCTGTTTCTTAATGATTACGTCAATCAAACGTTATTCATACAGCTGTCATTCAGGTTAATGTAGTTTAAAAGGGTTCACAGTTGATTGACAAGCTGATAATAAGACTAATAAGAATAAGTGACGACATAAAGAAAAGGAATAAAACTGAAAAATGGAGGAACATAGAATGAGAAATATGTCTTTGGCCTTTCTGTGCTGAAATGTCTTGTTACTAATTTGCCTATTTATATGGTGTTAGAGCTTATTTGATATAAGCTAATATCAGCTGATACTATTGACCTGGTTATGCAAAATCCAGACTTAATTTACTCATTATATTTAATTTGTCATTTCTACATTATAATTCTTTTGGACATTTGTTTGATTTTCACTGAGAGTTCCTACTGTATCCTCTGTTATCAATATTTTGACAATAAATTGACATAAACTGTGTTAATAAGACATTTCTTGAATTGATTAATCAAAAACGAAAAGTTATATAGATGATGACAGTAATCATTTCTATAATGATTATCTTACTTTATATTTAAGCCTCTGTGGAAAAATATGATTAACCCTCCTGTTGTTGTCGAGTCAAGAAAGGAAGTTAGGAAGGGAGGAATAAATAAGGAAGGAAGGGAGGAAGGAAGGAAGGGAGAAGGAAGGAAGGAAGGGAGAAAGAAGGAAGGAAGGAAAGGAGGTTAGGAAGGGAGGAAGAAGGCAAGAAAGGAAGGAAGGAAGGAAGGAAGGAAGGAGGGAGGGAGGAAAGAAGGACAGAAGGAAGGGAGGAAGGAAGGAAGGAAGGAAGGGAGGAAGAAGCCAAGAAAGGAAGGAAGGAAGGGAGGAAGGAAGGAGGGAAGGAAAGAAGGAAAGAAGGACAGAAGAAGGAAGGGAGGAAAGAAGGACAGAAGGAAGGGAGGAAAGAAAGGAAATAAGGAAAGAAGGAAGGAAGGAGGGAAGGAAAGAAGGACAGAAGAAGGAAGGAAGGAAGGAAGGAAGGGAGGAAGGAAGGAAGGAAGGAAGGAAGGAAGGAAGGAAGGAAGGAACAGTCCAAACAGACGGGAGGATGACACAAAGGTTAATGTGATAAAAGCAGATTTCAGTACTTTACTGTTATTCTACTCCACTCCACTTCCTGTTTGCCTCACTAACACTATTTATTTTCACTCAATGTTCAGACACATGAAACCGAGGAAAGAGGAAATAGTGAAATCTAAAGTAAACAGCAACAGAGCGATTAGCAGAGAGACATACTGTAGGAGCGGTGGCCTTTAGCTTCACAGCTCATAGATTTCAGAAAGGCAATTAAGGGATTGCTCGGTAAATCAATAGAGCACTTTAGATGAATGTACGGCATCAGCATGCTACTTCCTCCCTCTGCTGACTCTCAGCACTCATGACCGAGCTGTGGTTGCCATTTTAACTTTCAACAATCATGTTTCTACAGATTATAATATTTAACAGCCATTATTTATTATTAGTACTTTAAATGGAAGTATTGTAATAAGTTATAACTGTCTCTTTATCCCTAGAAATACCCAATGACAGGTTGAAAAACAACTTAAAACATACTTTAATCGCAAGGCTTTTAGTTAATATGTTTTTTAACTTGTGTTTTAAACTTTTTAAAATTTTGTTTCATTTATTTAAAATGAGTTTTTCTCTCTTCGTATTTGTTTTAACCTTTTTTTTTTTATAACTTATGCTGTTGAATTTTACCTGCTGTACTTGTTTGCTCTTGTTTTATTGTTATTATAATCAGTAGATCACTATTAGTGAAAGATAGTGAAGATGGAGAGAGAGAGAGAGAGAGAGAGAGAGAGAGAGAGAGAGAGCAAGAGAGAGAGAGGGACATAGAGAGAGACATAGAGAGAGAGAGAGATAGAGAGAGAGAGAGAGAGAGAGAGGAAGAGAGTAAGAGAGAGAGAGAGAGAGAGAGAGAGAGAGAGAGAGAGAGAGAGAGAGAGAGAGAGAGAGAGACATAGAGAGTAAGAGAGAGAGAGAGAGATAGAGAGTAAGAGAGAGAGAGAGAGAGAGAGAGAGAGAGAGAGAGAGAGAGAGAGAGAGAGAGAGAGAGAGAGAGAGAGAGAGAGAGAGAGAGAGAGAGAGAGAGAGAGAGAGAGGAGGGAATTGTGTAAATGAGGACAGTGTTTTTTGGCTCTCACACCACAGACGCCTTGATTCCTGAGCGGTCTCGGTTGCTGCATATCTCAGCACAGTGTTAGTAGGCCAGGACATGACTAATAAGAGAAACCTCATAACAGGAAAGCAAGAGTGCTGCACTAAGTCCCGGTTGCCAGCAGTCCAAAGTGCTATTAACACACCAGAGAGCAGCAGCGACTGCTCCGGGCTTCACCTGAGAAAGCACTGAGTTCACAGGAGACACGCAGCGCTCCACTGAGTAGGAGGACTGTGACTCCAAAACCCACATTTCGGGAATTTGAAAGATTAAGTGTTTACTATGGGTCAAAACAAATTTCACACTACTTGAGCTTAATAAACTACTTTAAATCGGAAGAGCTTATCTGAAAAATGAACTGCATTAAATCTGCAATAAAGGAAAATTAATCATCAAATATTTTCGGAATCGTCTGATCTTTAAAGTTTCAAGGAACAATGCCAAATATTACAAGTAATATATAGTCTTAGCTGCTCTTCTTTATTCATTTCATATCCCGATATAGGTCATTTCAACATATATCCCAATATAGCACATTTTAATTATGAATAAATAGTTAGTTCGAACCCTCACTCACTATCTGTCCATCCTTTGGGCGTATTAAATTAAATTACTCTTGGCTATATTACTCTGTACTGTAGCTTTTGTTGCACTTACAATAACATGAAGAGTGTAGTTGTCACCTCGAGTTTTACACCTGGCTCACCATCTCTGTGTGAGCAGCACACACACTGAGAGCTCAGATCCACCTGCCGTGAACCATACGGCTCTTTAATACCGAGATCCTGCACCACAGCCATAAAGAAGATCTCTTATTATTAAACCTTTGCGTTTTTACATTGAACCAACCAAATCCAACATAATGCCGCTGCTGCTGTGTGCTTTTAAACAGCGTGCTGGCGTTTGGGATTGAGAGACTTGAGGTGGAGTGCTGCAGGATTGAGTGGAGGTGTGTGGGGAAGTTTATTTGAGCTGTTGAGTCACTTTGAAACAATCAAAAAAATTACATTTTATTCTTCTAATTCACCGGCTTTCTTACTCTCTGCGCTCCCTCTCTTCATTCACTCTCTAACTCCCTCAACCACAGCTAACACAACAGAGTCCTGCAGCCACTACCTCTGTACCATAGACTGTATAAAAGAAATGGACGTAATGTCCGTGACGTCACCTGTTGGTTTGTGGACTGCTGCTCGGAAGCCAATAGTTTTGAACCTAGGCAGCACCATCTTGAAAATTTCAAGTGCATGCTAGGAAAAATAAAAACGCGGATTCTACTTATATGGGTATGAGGCGTAGCGATGGGGGGGAGCCATGGGCGGAGCAGGGGTGTTGCTATGGTTGCGAGAGTTGGATCCCGAGGACATTGGGCAATCAACCTGTCAATCAGGACGTAGCCACGCCCTAATGCATACCCTGCTTTATCGTCACATATAAAATCAGGGAGGCCAAAATGTCCCAAATGAACATCATACTGCATTGAAGAAGGCTTTAAACTAGCGATTGAGACCATAAACACATTTTGAAAACGTTTACTGAGGTTAGAAATCAAGTGAGAAGTTGGTGAATTCTCCATTGACTTGTATAGAGATGGTCGCCCCCTGGTGGCCTTTTGATAGAATGCAGTTCTAAATTACTTCTGTGTTGGCCTCATTTCAGAGGACCAGAACTCCCCGCCTGCTCTGTTGTCGCTAACTGATGGAGCAACTCTGTCCCCCCATTCATTCAGTGTCCAGACCTTTTATACAGAACAGAGAGGCGGAATAAAATAGCAGTAGAACAGATTCTCTGAGAGCAGGGGAGAGCAGCGAATCCATAAATGATAAATGACAGCAACATGCAGGAGAGACTAGCTGCTCCTCTCGTCCTCTCTGGAGGTGCAAAGCTGTCACTCAGTATTTTAACAAGAAGACTCCAAATGACAAATACATTGCCGTAAGGACTGTGAATAAACTATATAAATCTAAATGATAACGTTTCGTCTTATGTTTCGTTTGAAATTATATCGATCTTAAAAATTCAATATACCTCCCAAATGGAGGAAATTTGTGTTTCCTCACATGGGCGACAACCTCATATTAGCTTCAGCTGTATTTGCCTTAAAGTAAGTGGAGGCGGTAACTTGCCACCAACAGTCTTTAGGGAGTAAATGTCTTTTCTCCTGCTATTGTCTCGGTGAACAGTCACTGACAAGAAGAAACAGACTTAACACTACCAGAAATGAGCTTAGTGGGAAGGATTTCAAAAAGCTTACCGCTGTTGTGAAACGCCCACAGGATTTTCTGATATGAAGCTTTAAGCTCCATGTTTGCTGAAGTGGGATGCAGATGAGTGAGTGTAGGATGCTTTACGGTTATGTTCGCCCTCTATCATATCACGTAGGAGCATGAAATATCAATATGAATTCAAAAGATGTATGCTGATCCGTGCTGGTAAAAAATATGTATGCACTGATTAATCTGGGGTTTTTTTTTCTTAATTTATGCATTCATAGTGTCGTCCCTAAAATATATAGTATAGCATTTAGCTTTTTCAGTTTACTATTACTTCAAAATCTAAGATAAAATCTAAAGATATTATATTTAAAATGTTATGAAATAGACAAAAGCAGAAATTCATCACATCTGAAAACTCAAACTATCTGGAGAAGCTTGACCATTTATGTGTAATAAATTATTTAAATAAAGAATTAACCATAAAATTGTTGTTCATATTCGACAGTTTTCATCATCCTTTGACGGCAAACTCCTCCCATATACAATATGTTAAAACCATCTCCATCGCCATGACAACTGAACAAGACAGGGCAAGAATAAATTAACATACTTAACATAGTCAAGAACCCACTTACAATGTCTTTAGCATTTGTTACTGAGATGTGAAATTGTTTTTATAAATGTATGTATTTTCATATATATATATATTTTTTAGAAGAAATTGGTGTGGGGAGCTAACACATAACAAACAAACAAATCATAGTTTTTACACAATGTTTAAAATGTCAAAATTGTAAAATGTGGATGGTTTCTGATGCTACATAAATATAAACTTTATTAACAATGTAAGAAAGTCACGTTAGTCTGCAGAGTAACCAAAGTCTTGCCGTTTGACTTTTACTATTATTATTACAAAAGTGTTTAGTTTTAGTCAAAATGTAATATACTGTAGATAGTAGCTGGCCACACTAGTTATTATAAGTCATGACAGTCCCGTAAACTGCGACGTGATTAGTGACACAACATGTTCACATGCTGCAGTTTACAGCTGACTCTATGCTGCTAGCTGTGTTTGGCTATGGCTGAATTTAATGTAGCATTTACAAGAGGAACGCACTGTTATCTTGGTTTGTATTAGACGATGACGAGGAATCATCTGTGGTTACAGGAGCTGAAGTGGTGAAAGTCAACTGAACTGTTTTCAGATTCAATATTTCCTTGTAAAGAAACTGGATGTGCTACTACAGATACTACTACTTAGATGATGTATCTGGTACTGACAGTCAAAAGCTATTTGACATGCCATATATTATACTTATCTAAATATGTATTGGCATATGCAATGCATTCTTGCAGACAAACAAAAATGGATTCCAATTGTGACTCCAAGCCCTTATAGCTGAGTGGTTAGAGTGCACGCCACATACTCGCAATGTCTCTGGTTCGAGACGGCAAGAGACTTTCATTGCATCTCATACCCATTTCTCTCTCCTTGTTTCCTGTGAGCTTCTCTGCCACCAACTGTTCAATAAAGTCAAAAATGCCAAAAAACAAATCAAAATTTTCTGGTCGTATCACTAGTTCCAACAGTTTTCGACGCCCTCTGTCATCTGCCATCTGCTGATATCATCAAGTGTCTAACTAGGACAAGACTTCACTCACAGTCACACAAACTCATGCATAAGACATTGTGTCTAGTCGTGAGGCTCTGTGCAGTCCAGTGAACTGTGTTTGAGTGTCTGCCTGTCTGTCTGTCTGGTCCAGACGGGACTCCTCCCTTCTGCTCACCTTCAAAATGTCCGCTCCACCCCGAGGATACGACAGAGAGCAGCCGAGAAGACTCCCTCTCTCGCTCGTAAACAAACACAAACAGATCCTAGCTGTGTCGTGACTCTCTGCTGGATCTCTGCCAAGGACCCGCACCTCACCCACTGAGAGCACAGGGAGGGCCGACACATCGAATATTCCCCTCTCTGCTTTTCTGATTCTTTTTTCTAATATGATACGCCAGTGTTTCCCCTACTCGTGGATTCACTCACAACATATCTTTAGTTGTCTTTCTTGCTCTTGTTCACTATGAATACAACAAGGGCAGTTTAAAGTCGCTAAATCACCAGACCTGGATGTCTTTAGGAGGGAAACAGAGAACCTAAAAAAACATATGTAGACACAAGAGAGAACTAATAAACTTCAAAAGTAGGAATTTCTTTATGTGAGGCATCAACTGAGCAACTGTATCACCCAAATTTCTGTCACTGGTTGGTCAACAAGACTTCAAATACATACAACAAGAATTTGGGATTTTGCCACCATAAGAATAAAGTTCAGCTAACCCGCATTAGCCCTCTTTTAGTGGCAAGAGCTATTCACGATTATATATATTATCCACGAAACAAATGTAAATTTGACCAATTATCACACTAATCTCCATAAAATAATCTAAAAAAAATATATATATATATCTAAATAAATTGGACCAGCTCAACTAAAAACATGTTTTAATTGGAAATAATTCAAAAAGTTGGTCTATTAAGACTTTTCAGTGGTAATAGAGGATGTTAAAACTATATGGGAAACATAAATCTGTATTCAAATAAACATGAATCCAAATTTGTCTAATTTGAATTCTTGAGATACATTTTACTTGAAAAAAAGCTTAGAAATTAGAAGAGTATGTGACTAACAGCTTCTAGTGTTGTTTGTGTTTGATGTGTTAATGTTGAAGCTGATGTCTGTCTGATGTCTTTTGTTAATAATTATTAATGTGAGTCTGTATTTTAGTGGTGTGGCTGTTTGCGGAGGAGGCGAGGTGAAAAATGCTTAATTTCTGGCAAGAACTTAATTTTTTTTTTTTTTTAAGCATCTCAGTCATGCTCCCTGAATTGACTCTCCCAAAATGTGACATTACAATACGGATCTGAATTTAAAATGAATGTAAATTTAATTACAATGTTAAAAAAATAAAATAAAATCCAGCATAATTGGATTATATGTTCTAGTTCAAGCCTTTATCACATATTATTTGAGATACCGCCACAATTTATAAGCAAAATAAGCAAAGTTACAAATTAACATGCAAATCTTCAGAAAATCAATCACTGCTGCAGTTTGAGTCAATCTGTGCTGCAATAATCACAACAACAACAACACCACGATAGAGACGCCGCCTGTAAAAGCTGCGTACATGTAAACAAGGAGGTGCCTCATTTTTTAGTGATGTCACTGAGCTAAGCAGCAATCTGGCTGCAGGGACATTAAAAACAAACAAACCCTAAAAACACTGGTGTGTTCAGTGAAATGAGAAGGCAGCACAGGCACAGGCTAAATCTGCTGAGATGTAAGTGCATGCATGTGTGTGTGTGTGTGTGTGTGTGTGTTTGTGCATAAATGAAAGGACTGTCCCAGTTCTTAGTTGTGATCTTCCACTGCAGAGGAGAGAAGAGCGAAGCTGCGGGGAAGTGGAGGAAGGGAGGATAAAAGGCCTAACTAACAACATCCTCATCTTCTCTCTCCTTCTCTCTCTATCATCCCACTCTCCAATTTCCTCCTTTTTTTCCTCCACTAGTCAGCTCTCCTTCTTCTCTGATCGCTTGCCTTGATTTAACTCCATCTCTAATTACCCTATTCATTTTAATTTGATTTTCAACCTCCTATCTTCTTTTTTTTTTCTTGCAGTATGTTGAGAAAATGTGTTATGTGGGTTGGAGGTGGAGTACTTTCCCCCCCTCCACAGCCCCTATATCAACCCCTCCGCCCCTCCCTGCTTCTGCTTTTCCCCCCGTCCACCAATCACAATGCGTGGCCGCCTCTGCACCAATCCTCTGTCCCAGCAACCAACTCTACAAGCATGTAACAGTGAGCGTTACAGATATGTGTGATGATGGGGGGCATAAAACAAGCTACCTTTATGGACTCTGCTTTTTTTTCTAACCACATTCCCAACAGTCCCCGCTTCCTACCTCTCCTTTTTCTCCCTTCTAACCCTCCTTTATCCCTTGCCTTCCTCTCACATCTCGTCTCGGCTCTCTGCTCTCTGCTCCAGCTGCTCTTTCTCCTCTTCTCTGTAATGGAGTCATTCTATAATTCATAATGCGCTCTCCTCAGTTATGTTACTTGTTTCCGACTTTGTCGTCTGTGCTGAGTGCTGTCAGTGTTGGCATCTGGTGCTCCAGCTTGTGGATGCTCATGTGTGTAAAGATGTTTTCCTTCCCTTTTTTTTAAGGTTAGGATTATCTGATAAACTACTCTGCATTCATGTGATGATGGATATGAGTTCATTGTTTTTTGCTTGTCAAAATAAAAGATCTGTCAGCATGTAACTCTTCGTCTTTTTGTCCATCATTGCAGGTTTTTGTGTAAAGAAACTGAGTTGAAACTGTTTTTTTTTTCTCATCACAAAGACGAAGAGTTACATGCTGACAAATCTTTTATTTTGTCCTTTCTCATTTTTTACTCGATCAATTCTCGCTGTCAAACAAGAAGGTGTGATGATAAATGTCTGCAGCAAATATTACTGGCACTCAACAGAAACTGCTATCTTGTTTTGTACAACTTACATACAGGAAAGGAGGGAGGAAAGGACAGAAGGAAGGAGGGAGGGAGAGAAAAGGAAGGAGGGAGAGAGGAAGGAAGGAAAGGAGGGAGGAAGGAATGAATGGAGGAAGAAGGAAGGAAAGGGTGGAGGTAGGAAGGGAGGAAAGGACAGAAAGAAGCTAGGAAGGAGGGAGGAGAGAGAAATGGAAAAGAGGAAGGAAGGAAAGAAGGACAGAGGAAAGAAGGAAGGTAATGGGGAGGAAAGAAAGGGACAAGGAGGAAGGGAGGAAAGAAAGGAGGAAGGAAAGACAGAAAGAAGGAAGAAAGGGGGTTGGAGGAAGGAAAGAAGGAAGGGAGGAAAGAGAGAAGGAGTGAGGAGGAACAGATGAAAGGAAGGAAGGAAGGAAGGAAGGAAGGAAGGAAGGAAGGAAGGAAGGAAGGAAAGAAAGAAGGAAGAGTCAAAACAGACAGAGTCAATTTGACCAGGGAGGACGACACAAAGGTTAACAAAGGAGCAATAATGTGTCATGTGATGAGCTACTTGTAATGAACCCAGAGAAATATCAATCTGCAGCTTCCCTCAGCGCTACAAAGAGCTTTAGCGTCTTTTAGCTCATTGCTTTGTTTTTTTATGGTCTGCAACGCTTCTGTTTTTGTTCAGTGTTTCACAAATGGAAATTGTATTGCTTGCTGAGCTGCCCCCAAGTGGCCCAAAAACAAACAATCTAATATAAGTTGAAACACAGAAAGCCTGAGTTCATTCTGTGTGACATGAATTAAAATAAAAACATATTTTATTACATCAGAATTTACTGATTATATTGTTTAATACTATTGTATCAAATTATAAAATGTTATTTGGAAACAATTTGTGTGTATAACAAAGATAATTTTTTGTTTTAAAGGTTATTAAGGCACAAAATGGAATATTTTATTTTATTACATTTATATTAATATATTATTTCATTATATCTTTATTTAATTTTCTTTTAATTATTTAAATATTTTTCATAAAATCACATTTTTGGATTTATTTTGAATATTTTCCTGCAAGAACACAATACCATCCTTCAATGTACATGCAATATAAATGTATAGAAACTGTATTGTCATAGAGAAAGGGACTGAAGAAAAGAAAGAAAAAGAATGAAAGGACTGAATATTTAAATATAGGCAGTGTGGAACAAAGAGAAATAGACTGGTTGAAGAGCAGTAATATGAATCTTGGCTTAAATAAGTGTCAGGGGGATTAAAGTGGTACAATGCCTGGTCACAAGGGACCTCTGTGCATCTGTGTGTGTGTGTGTGTGTGTGTGTGTGTGTGTGTGTGTGTGTGTGTGTGTGTGTGTGTGTGTGTGTGTGTGTGTGTGTGTGTGTGTGTGTGTGTGAACCCCCCCCCCCCCCCCACCACCCCAGAAGCAGAAGTGTGGCAGAACAATACAGCCTCCTGCCAGCTGACAGTGATGTAGGGAGGGAGGGATTGAGGGACTGCTGAAGAGAGAGAGAGGGGTGCGGGGTGGCAGATGTAGAGAGATAGCATGGGGAGGGGGGGGGGGGGGGGGGGGTACAGAGAGAAAGAGAGGAGACTGCAGATGAAATAAGCCAGAATCGAGTCCTTTCCCAAAAATAAACCTTTAGAAGATGCAGCATTTCCAACCCCCCACCCAACCCCCCCCCCCCCCCCTCGCACTTCAAAATCATAAGACATCTCAGCTCAGCCCTGCATACAACCTTTGTATCTCCCTCTAGGTAGAAGATACTATTCTGAGAGAGAAACCTTCCTGCTTATGTCATGTCTTACAGTGTTTTCATATTAACTTATATCTTCTTTCAATAATCTGCATATCATTAACATTGCAAATATAATTTTGCATTATTTAAAGCAGGCTTATTATGCACATTTTCAGGTCTATATTTACATTCTGGGGCTCTGCTGGAATATCTACTGGATTTAAAGTTAAAAAACTCTTACTTATTTATCCTATATTGACCCTTTATTCCGCCCCTCAGTTCAGACTCTGTCTGAAACAGGCCGTTTTTAGCTTCTGTCTCTTTAAAGCCCGCCCCCCCCTGATGACCTCACTCTGTTCTGATTGGTTATCACAGCCAACAACAACAGGCAACATCAACAAACCATGAAATCACTTTTTCCTCATTCTTTACTCAAAATGAACTCAACTTCTCAAACTTCTCAAATACAACCAAATATGTTTGAGCTGAAATCCGATCAGAAATATGAGAAAAAGCCTTAGCAACCACCTTAGCAACCAAAGCAAAGGAGTGGATGGCCATTTACGGGCACAATAATGTCGGTAAGGTAGAAAAAAAAACACCTCTATGCCCAATTACTCTGAAACAATTAGTCAATTAATCAATTAGTAGATTGACAGGAAGTTCATCTGCAACTTTTTGATGATAATAATCATTTTAGTCAATTTTTAAGCAAAAAACTTAACTTAGACGATTAATGCTCTTTGTCTTACATGATCGTAAACTGAATATCTTTTCAGTTTTGGTCAGTTGGTCGCATCTTCAACAAAAAGAATAAATAAGGAAATAATAGGAAGATTAAATGATAATAAAATAGTTGCAGCACTACACCCAAAAACAGTTATTAATCAGCATGCATGAGTGTCATAATAGATTGTAATATGCTAGGGTAACCCCACCCAGAAATAAATGCTGCTGTATCACTGTCCTTATGTTTGAGTGTGTGTATGTACTTGTGTAACTGTGCCTCTATGTATGTGTATGTGTGTGTGTGTGTGTGAGTGTGAAAGGGCAGAGTAGAGGTTATGTCCAGCTTTAGCAGCAATTGCTTCGTAGTCCGGTCTCATCATCACTACAAGCCTGAAGAAGTCTAACATAATAACAGACAAAAAAAAAATCAAGCAGGGAAAGTCCGGGAATTTCCGACTGAGAGCGGCGATTTTATTACACTTCTCCGCCTTTAAGCCTGTTTGGTTACACGCACACGCACACGCACACACACACACACACACACACACACACACACACACACACACTGATTTGTCCTGTTGCCAATTTCAATCCCTGCTGAAAGCAATATTACCCTCACACACTGCTTTGAAAGGTCAGCCCACACACAGCTCTGTAGTCCAAACACAAATATTTGTGATACAGTTTTTAAAATGACGATGAAGATAACGCTGCATATTAAATACTGTGATATGTAGCTTTAGCATCAAGCTAATCATATTAAATACTGTGACATGTAGCGTTAGCAGCAAGCTAACCATATTAAATACTGTGATATATAGCGTTAGCATCAAGCTAATCAGTCAATCACACAGATAGGCAGGCAGCTTCTTAACCCTCCTGTCGTCCTCCAAATTGACCTCATCTTTTTTGACTGTTCCTTCTTTCCTCTCTCCTTCTTTTTTCCTTCGTTCTTCCCCATCTTCCCTCTTTCTTTGCTCACTCCTCCGTCCTTCCTTCATTCCTCCTTTGCTTCCACCCTTCCTTTTCTCCTTACTTCCTTCCTCTTTTCCTCATCCCTCCTTACTCCTTTCCTTCCTTCCTCCCGTCCTCCCTTCCTCTTTTACTCCGTCCCTCCTTACTCCTTTCCTTCCTTCCTTCCTTCCTCCTGTCCTTCCTTGACCTGAGGACAACAGGAGGGTTAATGAATAAGTCAATCAGCCTACCAATAATGTTCCAGTCAGCTAGTTTAACCGCTAAACAACTAATGTGAAAAGTACGACCGACACGGCTACAAGAGCCACAACTTCTTTTTTTTATGATGTACAGTTAAAAGCATTGCACAGGCTTGTAGTTCAATAGTGTTTGTTTGTTTGAAGCGAGCAGATAATAGCTTTAATGGAGGCACTGGTCTCAGTGGTGCTGGTAATACACAGCTTTTTGTTTTCTAGCTTCCTGTAAGACCCATAAACACACTGGACAGTACACAGCGTCGGACGCTGGACGCAGAAAGCTGGGAAAGCATTACAGAATCAATTAGGAACGATACTTCATGCAGGCTGCGTATCATTGATAAACAAATAATGCAATCAGAGTGTATGTGTGTGCATGGTAGTGCAGAAGTGTTGCATTAAAACCATGACGTTGTTTTCAGTTTATACAATTTAAAGAAGACATAAAATGCTAATTCAGAGTTTCAGAGGTGTTGGTGTTATTTTTTTAAACTCTGGTGTCTCCAAGCTTAAACCAGAGTTGTATTCTCATCTATATGAAAGCAAATTTTGCATATTTTGTTAAATTGTAACCTACTGTAGCATTCAAGCTTAAATGGAAAGTTATGGCAGCTGACTATAGTTATCTCATTTATTTTATCCTTAGAAAGCAAAAAAGTTATACATGATAGAAAACTGAATATCTCTTGGTTTTGGAATATTAATCGGACCAAATATGACATCTGAAGAAATTATAACAGGCGTTTTTCACTGTTTTCTCACATTTTATAGACAAATGGAATAATTGAGAGTATAGTCGATAATGAGGATGAGCATAATTATTAGTTGCAGCCCTAAATGGAACAGTTAACAGAGTTATGTGCTTTAATTATTTCTCTTTAAACAACAGTAGATGTTGCCAGGTTCGATAACAGTTAAAAAGTTGCACATTTTACACACTTGCAAGTGAAACAAACAAGATGCATCGTGCAGGAAAGACAACCTTGAAGACTTATTTATAATTGCTAGACAGTCTTTAAGTCTTTACGCTAAGCTATGCTAACCACATCCTGACTCCAACTCCAAATTTCATTTAATAGAGTGAGTAAGAGGAGGAGGGTGCCGAAAAGATAAAGGGAGAGACACTGTCTGAGAGGGAAAGAAGAAGCCTTGCCAAGTATAGAGATAGCATTAAAGAGTGAGACAGAGAGAGAGAGAGAGAGAGAGAAAGAGAGAAAGAGAGAAAGAGGAGTGGGATGAGGCGAAGTAAAGTGAGGACGAGGAGAAGAAAAGAAAGGTAATTGAGGTGACGTTATCCGAGGAGGGAGAGGATATTTTTTGCAGCCATGGTGCCAAGAATTGGCCCGGAGCAGACAGTGTTATAGATTTACCTTGAGTGAGGCCCAGGATAGCCGATACCCCTCCCCTCCAACATTACGCTACACACACCCAATACACACACACACACAATACTACAGCAACATGTTTCCTTCACCTGTTGCCTTAATTATGAACTCATCAATCTGTGATCACACACAAGCTCAATTTTCAACTTGTGCCACCAAGGCCAAACCTCTCTCTCCTCCATTTTTCTGCTGCTATAACATTCATGCTCTTCTGATTCATCAATGTGAAATCCCAAAAGAGGCCTTGAGTGTTTTAGTGGAAGCATGTGTCATTACTGCAGTAGGATTATAACACGTCGACCACTGCAGATGTATGAAAACTCAATGTTACGATGTCATTGGGAAAGTCCAGCATGGTGAAAATGATAATTACAAACACATGTTAATTTCCCACAGTACAGTACAATGTAATGTAATTTACCGCTGTGATTGTGACAGATATAATTGGGATTCATAATTACATTCTCATCATATCTGACATATCAATTTTCTCGAGGACTCTTCTCACCATTGCTCATTAATTCAAAAGCCTGAAACAACCTTCTGTATGTTTACATTACACAGACAAGGACCTCATTTGGCCGTGCAAATTATGACTCTAATCTCTAGAGGAGCAAAGGTGGAAGTAATGTGGCGATTTAAAAAGGAGGAAGCAGGAGTGGGTGGATTTGCAAACAAAGCCTGTGACTCCGGTAATGGAGACCGCTGTTCATATCCTGTCTCCTATTACAGTCTGGGATGGTTTCTTTTAACCGTGATGATCGGTCCCCAAAACTTTAGCAAGTCCTGTTTAAACCTAAAAAGTGAGATAGTCACACTGGCCAGCTGTGTGCGGAAGTAAGTCGGGTGTGAAATTCTCTCTCGAGCTTTTTTTTTTTTCTCCATCGTCCACACAGCTTCGTCACTTACGTGGGCAATAGCATGAATGCCTTTGAGGAGACACTGTCCTGTTTCTATGACTGTTCGCTTCGGGTCTTTATGTAACACTAAAGATATTGTGTAAAGAAAAATGTCAAATAGGAAGAGAGAGAATGGGGGAAATATAAATTCAGGACCAGTAGCTGCTTCCATAATGATTTCTTTAGATACTTTGTTCGGGTCTAAAAGCCAAAAGTAGTCAATCAGCTAAAAACTCTACGAAGCTGCAACCATTAATATTTATCATTCCACCTTAACAAAACAACTAAAACTATTAATCAATTATCAGATTAGCTGCCAATGAATCTTTTATGTTGAATGACTAATTGATTAACTTTCATATTGTCCTTCCGGGTCAAATTGACCCCGTCGTTTTTGACTGTTCCTTCTTTCCTCCCTTCCTTCCTCCCTCCTTCTCTTTCTGTCCTCCCCACTAAGGGAGGACCTTCCCTCTTTCCTATGTCCTTCTTTCCTTCCTTCTTTCCTTTCCTCCCTTCCTTCCTTCCCTCCTTCCTCCCTCCCTCCTACCTTCCTTCCTTCCTTTCCTTCCTCCCTCCCTTCATTCCTCTCTCCCTTCATTCCTCCCTCCTTTCCTCTCTTCCTTCCTTTTTCCTCCCTCCCTTCCTTCCTCGACTTGAGGACAACAGGAGGGTTAATCGACTAATTGTTGGAGCTCTTCTCCTTCTTCTGCACACTGAATGTGTTACTATGACCTTTGTGAAATTATGACAGGGATTTTTAATTATGTTCTGATATTTGATTGACAAAATCATTAATCAAGAAAATAATAAGCAGATTGATCAATAATGAAACTAGTCATTAGTTGCAGCCCTAGCAGTTGACATTGCTACTTGATTGTTGGCTAATTTTGTGGACTAAGTAACTAATACATCAATTTATTGTTTCAGCTTTATAATAAACATAATTTGGGTTGGTGCATATCTTCATGCAGCAGCTCCTAACTAACTAACTAACTAATCGCAGCTCTGACTTCCTGTAGCCACGGGAAGTCACCTCTCTATCCATTTTGACCTTGATGCTAATGAGGTCACTTGTATTGACTGTTTGTGACAGGTGGCTAAACCTCAACTAATGATGGCTTCAGGCTGGTCAGCATGTATGTATACACACACACACACACACACACACACACACACACACACACACACACGCACACACACACGCACACACACACACACACACACACATGCATACACAAACATATACACACATACACAAACACAAAAGCCCAAATGTCAGCATGTGCACACACACAGGCTAACACAACTGATTTTAAGGAGAGGCTCAGTCACGATTTGACAAATACACACACGCACACACACGCACAGGTCAATTAAGTTATTCAAACACAGAAGCGTGTCCATCACTGTCGGCTGAAAAGTTTATGTTTTACCAAATGAAGTTGTCACAGCTGTGATGGCAATTATTGATTTAAAGAGAGACGTATTGATCACCTTATAGACCTGTGTGTGTTTCAGAGATCAAGTCTTAACTTTGTCCTTGCACAATGACATACTGTATGTACACACACACACACACCAGCACACATACATACACACCAGCACACACACAGGAAACAACCCACACCTAACCGCAGGGTGTGACTGCTGACGCTGTTGGCTCCAGTACACTTTCCTCCCATGTTAACACACACACACACACACACACACACACACACACACACACACACTTTTATTTATTTATTTTAAATCAAAATTAGCACACACACACACACACACACACACACACACACACACACACACACACACACACACACACACACACACCTATCTTAGGGATAATGGGGAGGTGGGATGAGCAGTGTGGCGGAGAAATGGTTTCATACAAGTAAAGTTAACATGGAGACAGAGCGGGGCGGCTGAGGACAAGTCACACACACACACACACAAACCAGAATCCTATCAAACAGAGGTACGGCTCAACATGTAATCAGATTTTATTACAAAATTTTTTTTTTTAAAAACTAAAATCCTGAGAGAGAATTTTCTATATTCTTAGATCTTTTTTGTGAAAGTTAAGTCATTACAACAAAGATGTTAATGGGTTTTTCATGTCTGTCAGTAATGTTTTATAACTCCGCAGAGCAAGTGAACACCCACTCTGTCTGCACACACACACACACACATACACACATACACACATACACACACACACACAACACACAACATATTAATAGCAGCGCTGCTTCCCAAAATATCAATCTGGCCTCTATAGCCGATTCCTGTTATCTTTACTTTTCTCTCCTCTCCGCACTGTCTACTCATCCATCTTTCTCTGTCTTTCTCCCCCTCCCACCACCCTCCCTCGTTATTCCCAAAGGGAGCCCCTCCCGCCCCCTTCTTCTCATCCACTGGGTGTGCATGTGTGTTCGTGTGTGTGTGTGTGTGTGTGTGATGAAGCTGCATCATGACAAAAGAGAATCTCCTAGACTCCACTAGACCGACATGCTTCAAGCTTTTCTCTCTCCCTTGTGGCAGCTCTGTGCTCTCATTACTGTATTACTTTCCCTCTTTTCTCTCTCTCTTTCTATCTTGTAATCTTTTTTTTCCCTCACTCCTCGAACTCCATGTCTTTCCCCACTCCTCCTCCTATTCCTCCTTCTCTTTCTCTACCTTTTTCTTTGCTTCTCGGGCACGCTTCCTCGCCTTCTTCTTCGCCTCCTTCTCATCCTCCACAGCTTGGAGGTTCTCATCCGCCTTTTTCTTCAGCTGCGAGGCGGCGTGCGCCATGCTGCTCCAGTCCAATTAATCCTCACAGGTGGGAACGGGAGAAGGAGGGATGGAGGGATGGAGCGTGGACTGAAAAGTCTCCCTTAGTCTTTTCTTCTCAGCTCCCTAATTGTCTTTTTTTTGTTCCTCCTCTCAGTCGCAGTTCTTTTGTCAGAGAAGGAGCCCTTACAGCTGTGTGAGAGGAAGGAATTTCCTCTATATGTATAGAAGATTTCCCTCTTTCCTTTTGTTCTTTATCCTCCTCAGTATAGCTATCCACACTGTGCAGAGGTCCAGCTTGGGGCAGGACAGATACTGGACATGCTCCTCTGTTTCACCTCCCTGTAGATCCACCGCTGAGGAGGCAGCTGCTTTCACTGCTCAGTACTCAAAGTGCAAATTAAGTGCCAATCACAGCAAATATTAAAAAAAATAACAATGAATTTCCTCAAGACATATATATGATCCAAAGTCAGGTGAAATTGTCCTCTTGGTAATGAATACTATATAAAAAACAGTTCAGTTTCAGGTATGTTAATTGAGCTCCAGAGTTGGAGATCCACCAAAAAAAAGGGGCACAAGCTCCAGCCCTTAACCCAGCAGAGCGCTCTGTCGTCAGGGTAAATAGACTGGTCCTGCTGCCTGCTTAACTGGTTCCCTGAGCCCGCCGCCTGCACCTGAGCTCTGAGCCATCCTCTATGTACACACGCAGACACACACATGCACACACACACACGCTCAGTCTGCGATGTCTCACCGGAACATATGAACAGGGAGGGAAATGACAGTGGAAAGGAGGTTGAGAAAAGGAGGAGGAGGAGGAGGAGGAAGAGGAGGAGGATGAGGAGGAGGTGGAGGATGAGGAGAGAGAGAGAGAAAGAGAGAGAGAGAGAGAGAGGGAGGGGTGAGAAAGGAGGGGGGCTTCGAGAGGTAGAGAGAGCAGCTGGGACAGAAGGGGAAAAAAGGGGGGAGTGTCGGGATGGATGAATACCTCTGCTTTAGTACCAGCTGGCTATGGCTCAGAGATAAAGAGGAAGAGTGGATGATACTTCACATCAGGTTTATACAGTACATACACACACACACACACACACACAAAGGCTGAGTGTTCAACATATAGCGCAGCGTGGAGAGTCATGATGCTCCTGTTATGAAACTTCTATCAATCAGCCTCTCCTCCTTTTTCTTCTTCTTCTTTTTGGTCACAGTCGAACCAAAATTATGGCTGGACAATAAACCGAATTCATCAAATTATCAGCGCTAAGAACCAAATTTATTCTCATTTCAGTTAAAAAAAAATCATTTTGAGCCCATATAGTTAAACTGAAGAGCAAAACCAGGCTTTGCGTTGATTGATTGACACTCAACTAATCGACATAAAGTCAATTTCTGAAGACAAGAACCTTAAATAATAATAATAATAATAATAATAATAATCCACACAAAAACAAAAAATAAGACAAAAAAACTCACAAAACTATCATTACATTTCTTGTTATTGAGATAACTACAATTTTTTATCATATGTATTTTAGACCATGTAATAAAGGGTTGATTTTTTTCCCTCATCTGAAAGTACCTGCTAAGTATTTTAATAGGAATCACCGGCCTTCCTGATTTTACCTGATTAATATGATTTCTTTTAAAACAAATGCTCATATGACTCCATTCACGCTTACTGTGTTCATACGATATGATTATGTTGCCTATATAATGACACAGGCTTTCACATTCACACCTGGTGTTAATGAGATGTCTTGATCTCTATTATAATATAATAATAAACTTTTCAAAATCAAATAAAAACAATTAGATGAGTAAAAAATAACATTTAAAGAAATGTAGAAAAAAAACATATTTTAAAAGTTGTAAAATCATGAAAGGATCTCTGATAAGTATATTCTTCTCATCTCAGGACTGACTCTCGATATCAGGTAGGGGGGACTGTTGGATGCATCATCAAACCTGGTGTGTCCCACTTAAAGGAAAGTTATATCTGTGAACAGTATGGACTCCATTTATCTTTCCCCTCTGTCTCTGTCATCTTTAGCTATTTGGTGGACTTACTGTACTTAAAAAGACAGAAGAGGATAAACAAAGATCATCATAACTTTCTCTTCCTTTAAAAAGTCACTTCAAAGTTAACTCTGCATCCCATCTGCCAACTGAACCACCATGGGGTCAAGAGCTTTCAGCCGATCTGCCCCCCCCCCTACCTATGGAACTCTCTCCCACCTGACATTCGCACTTCTGACTCTGTCTCCACCTTTAAATCCCGCCTGAAAACGCACCTATTCAGAGTGGCATACGCTGTCTCTCACTAACTATGCAATCTTCATTCTGGTTTATTTATTGTACTAATGCACTTTGTAGTCACATTAATATTCATTCTTCATCTTTGCACTAAATGTTTGATGTACTGTTGTTGTGTTATATGAGCCTTGTAGGTGACCTTGAGTGCTTTGAAATGCACCTTTAAATAAAATGCATTATTATCATCATCATCATCATCATCATTATTATTATTATTATTATTATTACTAGCAAGCACAGATATTGGAGAATGTAGCAGCTAAGGAGTGAGATATGTGGTATCAAAAGTTTAAGCAAACAAAGTTGAAATGAGGGTAAATACTGAAGTAATATATTTGACTCCAAACTGCAGCTGTTCGCTAACAAGTTTGCAAGATTAAAAGCTGATAATTTGTCAGTTTTATGCCTCCAACTGGTTTAAAAACACACAAACTGTTTATTAAATTAAAATAAGAAGTGCTTTGCTTTGCTTTATTGATGGCTGCAGTCATTCTGTCCTGCACATTATTGTTGCAAAGCATTAAAGTAAGTTATTGAGCCATCACAGAAGAAATCCCCCCTTCCCTTTAATGCAATGTTTTTTGTCTGCCCAAAAGATATTTGATAGCAATCTGGTGCATGAACTGCCTTCTGTATGAATTAATGATGTAAATAATATATTTGGAGAAAACAGAATATTTTCACCCACGTTAAACAATTGAAAGGTAGACACACACACACACACAAGCCGCTGTGCATATTTTAGTTAATTATTAAGGCACTTATGCATAATTCATAATACATTGATATACACTCAGATACAGAGAGGGTCATACCTTAAGGGGGAAGCCACTATGATTTAAGTGCAATTAGCTACTTTCAAGGAAGAAGTTCCCACCAGCTTTAAATTAATGAGAGGCAGAAAATCCTGTTTTCTGCCTGGGGGGGCAAAAAGGGTTTGGTGGTGTTTTTTTTCTTCTACCAATCTGATGTAAGAAAAGCACAATGAACTAATGACCTAATACCAGACAACATATTAAAATTTAAAGATGTTTTCCTCGCTGTATCAAAGTGGTCTTATATAAACTGAGACACAAACAGCTCACAGTCGGTGTGTAAATTCAGGACGCTGTAGTATCAAAGCATTTCTGTATGTTTCAGTCTCATTGTGTTAGTTTTCCAGTGTGTGTGTGTGTGTGTGTGTGTGTGTGTGTGTGTGTGTGCGTCTGTGAGCTCAGTGGTGGTATGAGCTCACGTCAATAGACTGCAGCCTTTGAATATTAACAATACACAGGAGGAGGAGAGGGGATGGGACTCCAGCCTATGACAGGGACATGTGACAGCAGAGCAGGCTTCTCATTGGTTGCGTGGGATATGGGAAGGCAGTAATTGGCTACTCGGAAAGGTGGTACCCACAAAAAGATCATAACAAAGGAAGAGAGAGGAGAGGATGTCTCAATGCAAACAGCCATGATGTTATAGATATTAATGCTATGCTAACATAAAATAGGTTATTGATTTTTGAGACAACAAGAGAATCAACCTCCTCTGATAAATCTTGCCCCGAAGGATGAGACCTAACATCTTATATTTACTGCACATGCCTGAGGAGGATTAATAAGTGACATCACAGGCAACGTGGTAATATGACATACTGGTATTGTGGTATGTGCTTTGTTATATTTACACAACCTTTAAACTGTAACACCCATACTGCTCTACAGCTTCTGCCCCAGATTTCCCCCCTCTGGACATGAGCCAGTGAGTGAGTGAATGGACTTGAATGGCATTAACTGCAGCACGTAGTGGAGAAACAATACCTATACAGTACACATAGTATATACAGTAAACTCCTATAGAGGACATATGGCTCTTGATTAGCTCTCAAGTGGGATAAGTTGATTAATATAATACTCTCGTTTATCATAATTTCCCTAAAAGAGGCTCCGTATCAAACCTCAATACTGTGTGAAATGTGTCTGTAGTATTAAAACTGACAGATTTGTAATTTTGGTTATTTATTTGATGAGCAGGAAATTTCCAATTGAAATTCCCAATTACTGAATTAATTAAATTTCAACCTGATAATGGCACTGGATGAACAGTAAAGGATCACTCAAATAATTACATTTAATCCTAAAGGAGATATGAATATATGTACTAAATATTACAGCAATCCATTCATTCATTTGTAGAGATATTTCACTGAAAACCATAAATGTCAATCTTAATGTGGCACCAAAGTCAGAAGGGTTCATCATCTGGTGACCATTAATGTCTGTACAAAATGTCAAGGTAGTCATTCAGTATTTGTTAATCCTCCTGTTGCCTTCAGGTGAATTTTTAACCTGGAGGACAACTGGCATTAACTCAAAAATTAGGTATAATTTAATTTGAATGAGCCCCTTTTGACCACTGCGAACCCTGTTGGAGCTCCCTAGATGGACGAGTGCCAGTCAGTTGTTTGTACACAGCAATGTTCCCACCTTAGGAATTATATGTTTACTTTCATGGTGCAGCGAAGGCACATTATGGCTTTAGTCATGCCTAAAAAGAGCAGTATTTGTCATCTTTCTAGTTTCTGGAGGCACTGGAGATGTTTGTTTGTCTTATAGATATGTTTTTTGTTTCTTGTACTGTAGTATGTGTGTTTTTATGGACTGATCTGGTCTGAAATAAAGATTGAATTGAATTGAATTGAGCATAATATCCTGAAAGATGTGTAAAACCTGTGGTAATTATTCATTTTGTACCTTATGCATTATACAGTTTAGACCCAGTAGGACAAAAGTTGCATGCTTGATGGGAAGACAATAGGAGGGTTAATATTTCAGACACCAAAAGCAATGGGTGAAAGGGATTTTTCAGATAAGTAGAGAGGTTTATAGTAAAGTGTTGAAAATATAGGTGCAAAAAATCCCATATTGTATTAGTGCTAGGCTAGGATTGAAAAGTTATAAATCACATCCAGCTCTATAGGAGGTTAAAAAAGCACAACAATGCAATATGTAGGGCAGATTAGCTGACTTGCTAAGCTAACTCCTCCAAGCGTGGCAGGTTAGAGTTTGTAATGCTGACATCGTATATTTGCATGCTACTGCATAACAAAATAATGGTGCCAATCTGCGGTCAGAACAAATCAGTGATCCATAGAAGTCCTTTACTTTACTGTACGTGTACTGCCAAATGCTTAAATGAACTACCAAAAAGCAGAAAAGTATTTAAAGTGAAATGTTTCTTAAAGTAGATAATTCCAGCTCAGCCTACTTCTGAGGCTAATCACAGTCAAAAACATTCCAGTTAATACATTATAATAAGTCAGCTGTCGGAGAATGACTTCAGCTAGGATTCATCGGACTAATCCTTTCATTATCTCCATCTGTAATAGGAGCTTATGAATTAGATGTACTAGCCCTTAAAGGCCCCTGTGAATGTCCTACAAGTGAGATTAACAGCAGGTGATTTCTCCGCACACACAGATCAGAAATGTAAAACTTAGTCTAACAAAAGATGATGGCGTCTAGAGGGAGAGAGAAGAGGTTTAAGAATGTGACTTTGTGTCTCAGGTGGTGTGTCTTTACGCTGACATGATTTATCTCTCGGTTTCTTTACTTTTTGGACTCTTCTTTTTTACCCCCCCTAGATAAGGAGCTGATGTACCTGCTGGAGTGGAAACTGCACACTCAGGAAAAATGTCAGGTTGTAGATGTGGGTCAGCAGCAGTACAAGAAGAAGAAGAAGCAGCAAAATACCAGTCAGCTGTTGTTGCTTCTTTGTTTACTTTGCTGTTATCATCTGCTCCTTTTTTTTCCATTTCTGGTCCTTTTGTTTCCATCTTCCATTCTCTCTCTCTCTCTCTCTCTCTCTCTCTCTCTCTCTCTCTCTCTCTCTCTCTCTCTCTCTCTCTCTCTCTCTCCTGCTGCTGATCTAACCGCTGCTAATGCTAACCACCGCCTGCAGCATACTGCTCAGTGCACACAACCATAAAACTGGAGTTAATCAAGTCATGGGAAAGAGACCGCCACAGGGTAGACGCAATATTGCACTCTGAGAGGATGAACACAATAAGGCCTGAAGGGGGTAATTGGAGAAATGAGACTGAGGTGAACAATTAACGTGCAACCGCAATAAAAATGAAACTCCTTTGGTATTTTTTTCATCATCAAATAATCCGTGGAACATTTTGGTGGCTAATTGTCGTAAAATGTCACACACACAAAAAAAAGTGAAAGGTGCAATGATAAATCAACAGAAATGTAATTGCCAACTATTTTGATTGATTAAGTGTTAAAAAAAGTGCAAATATTGTCTGGGTCCAGTAAAGATAGATAGTAAACTGAATATCCTTAGCATGTGGACTATTGGTCACAGGTTTTGATGTGTTATAGTCAATTAATAAAAAAAAAGATGAATCAATAATGAAAATAATCATTAGTTTCAGACTTATTTCAATTAACAATTATACAAAACAGAGAAAAGCAGCAAATCTTCACATTAAAGAACCTTGAAAAAACTAAAATGTAGCTTATTACTGTAAATGACTGACGCATTGAGTAAATTATCATCAATTTATTTACTATTAATCAACTAATTGATTAACTGACTCATCATTTTACTAATCTGAACTGCTTCTTACACTGTTGTCCATTGAATATTTAAGATAATGAGACAAAAGAGTTAGTTTCACCTGCATTTAAATATAGTACACGTGCACACGAAAAACAAAAAAACCATGATCCTGTCAAACCTGTCACACTAAATATTGACAGGTGGTTGCTTTCATCACACAGGTGAGCAAACAATCAGTCATAATCACAAACACACACACACACACACACACACACTGTTTGGATAGAAGTGAAGCTGATCAAATTGCAAGGTGAAAAGCAAACAGCCCTGTTTTCACCTGCAGGCACAAATACCGACATAACCTCATTTGCAGGCATGGATCCAAATGTGAACACTTGGCTGGATTGGAGCAGGGGAGGTAGATAAGAGGGTAAAAATGCAAAGAAGGTGATGAAAGAAAGGGAGAAACACAAAGAGAAGAAGCTGTTATGTATATGTGCGCATTAAACAGCTGATTTATGCTCCTTGAGTGGCTGCCAGCTTCCCAGCCAATAATCTGGGAGAGGTTTTATTTCCCTCCAAGGAAATTCAACTAAACAGAAAGCGAATGAGAGAGCAGTGAGGAGTGAAGTGAGAAGAGAAAACATACGTTCAATAAATAAATAAATAAACATAATATACAAGTGTACACATTGACATGTTTAAGAGAGAATAACTTTTATTGTTTGTCTTTATGTGGTGTCTGGCGCCCTCTACTGGCCATCTGGCTTTTAACCCTCCTGTTGGCCTCGAGTCAAGGAAAGGAAGGGAGGAAGAAGGAAGGACGGAGGAAAGAAGGAAGGAAGGTGGGAGGGAGGGAGGAAGGGAGAAAGGAAAAGAGGAAGGAAGGCAAGAAGGACAGAGGAAAAAAGAAGGGAGGAAGGTAGAGGGATGGAAAGAAAAAGAGAAGGAGGGAGGGAGGGAGGAAGGAAGGAAGAAGAGGAGTAAGGAAGGTAGAGGGGAGGGAAGAAAGAGAGAAGTGGGAGGGAGGAAGGAAGGTAGAGGGGAGGAAAGAAAGAGAGAAGGAGAGATGGAGTAAGGAAAGGAAGGAGGGAAGGGAGGAAGGAAGGAAGGAAGGAAGGAAGGAGTGTGTTGGCTTTGTTGTGTCACTGAAACAAGAGATAAACCCTCTTCTGATAAAGTGCTATATGAACTAGATGCAGTTCCCTTTTCTGGCCACTTGGTGGCAGCAGCACACAGACAGAAAAGAGCACTCAATTGTGCTTTTTCACTCATCTCAAAAGACAAACTGAGGGGTATTTAAACAGGCTCTCTTTTATTGATTAGGAAATTTAGTTTTAACGGGAGGGTTTAAAGTTTGAGCCACTTCACCATAAAGTTTTATCCTCTCAGGTCAGTCTGGTGGCAGCCTGGCTCGTTTTCAGGCTTGTATTGACCTCAGATTTGAAAGATGTTACAAACGACTGTACCAATCAGACTGAAATACGACATTTTTCTGCAGCTCCCAGCAGCCGCTCATCACTTCTGAACTATAAACAGAATCAAACCACAGTGGATGTCAGATTTCATTTTGACACGGACCGCAGTTGGTGCTTTATTAAAATGTAGAGCCCAGACTTGTATCAATAAAGTTTCTGAACTGTCGCGTCATCCAGATGGATTATGAAGGCCAGCTGACAAGAAGACAAAGTGGACTTCAGCCATATGGAGACTTTCTCTTCTAGTGTCAGAGTTTGTGTGCATTGTTTGATCTTTTCCTTTATAGTATTTTACTCTTAATCATATTACACATCCAATATTTCCTGCTTTGTAATAATTTTATTCTTTACATCTTTGTTTTCTTCACTGTGAGTTGATGTGATCTGTGTTTTAAAGCCGTGAATGTGCAGCTGGTTTTCATGGTTGTTGAAACCAGTAAAGTTGTCTTTAGTTTTAAATTGGTTTTATGGAGCTTCATCATGGTTATAAAATGGAAATGCATTTAAGATTAAGTAACTGAACTACATTTTATTAGGGTGCAACTGCATGTACAGTATATTTCACCTGCCAGTGTAAAAAAAATGAACATAATACCTTATTCATTTTATGCATTAGTTTTTGGTTTGTCCACCCAAAAGAAATACGACTAGGAATATGAATAAATACATATGAATTAATATAAATAAATAAATAAATATAGAATATAATAACCAGCTAGTGTACTATAATAATGTTGTTTTCTGGCAAACTTTTAAGTGTTGTTTCGTGTGTAGTTAATCTCAAAAAAGGGCAAATAGTCTAATAAATCAAATGTTATTGTTTGCTTGTGGTATCTCTTATTCTGTTCCTTTATGTGTATGTTTATGTTTTTGTGTAAGAAATATATAAAAAAACAAACAAACAGACAAAATAAACCATTTGTCAAGTCTACTCCATCCAGGCTTTACAAGATTGCCTGTAACACCTCTGGTTTCCTCAGTAAGTATCTGTGTGTGTTTATGTGATTTACTGTGTCTAATCATGTTAGTTCTCCATTGAACCTTTGTATTCTCCAGTCTAATTATACCAAACATTCCTCGCTATACTCGGGATGGACCCTTCCTTTAAATCCATGCATGTAAGCACCTGGATCAAAGTTATTGTCAGAATTTGTTTCAACCTGCACAGAGCACCAGGTGGGAGAGGATTACAACATCAAGACATTAGCATCATGTAATTCAATTTTCCATTAAACTACACCTGGTGGAATTTATTTCCTCCAATTTTCAACACTTTCAGGGACTCGTTAAACAGTCCTATGTGGTACCTTTAATCCATCTGAAGCAACATTTTTCATCTTGTTAGTTAAAGTGCCTCCATAACTTGATGCTGCACTGATTTCTGATTTAGCCTTTATGAATGATCCATCCATCCCTGCGTCATATTCTAATCCATTATTCTCATTTAGTCGGAAGTACATCCAGTAAGATATGATTAAGAGCGTCTTGTTGTGCTGTTTCATTGTGACTCGGAGCCACAATCAGCATCATAATGCACAATGCTGGAAATGGGAGCAATGGGTAGCTCAGGAATCATCATATCATCATATCATCATATGTATAGGCTGATACAAAAGTAATCAAGCTCAATTATCACTTATAATCCACTATTGATCTACAGAGCCTCTGATCTCTGCCTGTATTTTCTTATTATTTTGCTGTGTTCAGGTCACTTTTGGGCATCTACCTCTGGGCAGTGGGTGTGTAGCCCCTACCCAATAACATCGCATGAGGTCACTGTTGCTTGGAAGCCAATAGTTTCGAATCTAGGCAGCGCTATCTTGAAAATTTCAGGTGCATGCTGGGAAAAATAAAAACACGGATTCTAATTATATGGGCATGAGGCGGGACCATGAGCGGAGCCAACAGCGGAGCGGGGAGGTTGCTATGGTTGCGAGGGCTGGATCTCGAGGACATTGGGCAATCAACCTGTCAATCACAACGTAGCCACGCCCTAATGCATACCCTGCTTTATCGTCACATATAAAATCAGGGAGGCCAAAATTTCACAAATGAACATCATACTGCATTGAAGAAGGCTTTAAACTAGCGATGAAGTCGAAATTAGGACGGAAGTCCTTTTGACACCAAAACGGTCACCCCCTGGTGGCCTTGTGCTAGAATACAGTTCTAAGTTACTTCCGCGTTGGCCTCATTTCAGAGGACCAGAACTCCCCGCCTGGTAGGGACCAGCTTATGTTGCACTCCAGCTTTAAGACCAAGGTAAGATTAAATGATCGGGGTGGTGTGCTGTCTTCACTGTGGTGATTCATCGCTACGAGTCTCTGTGTGTTTCTTTACTATCCAACATGAAGCTCCATTTTGTCCTTATCTAGTCGAAACACCAGTAAACCTGCTGATCGTTGGGCCTTATCACTGAGAACATGACAACGACAGACACACTCATTGATGTCCTATTGTTAATCGGCTGTGCTTCTGCCTCTCTATTCGTGTGTCAGTGTGTTTGAGAGAGGGAACAAACAGGATTACTAATGAACAAACACAAGAGATTTGGATGCCATTAAGGCCTTGAGGTGCTTATGCCTTTCTGTCTTCAAACCCTGAATTACTCCATTTGCACTAGTGTGTGACATTTCATGCCATCTGTGTGAAAACACAAAAGAGAGAAAGACCGAATTTTGTTGATTGAAATGTCACACAGATGGATCAGAATTACAGCATCTGTGTGTACGTGTGTGTGAAGTCACGTCTGATTAAATTAATTCAGTATAGAGTCGTTAACATCTCTCACCTCGGGTAACAGCTCGGCTATAATGTATATAGACGACAAGACACATGAACATAGAGCACATGCAGACACTGACTACTCTCCATAAATAAGAGCTAACCAATACCAGATTTTTTAAACTGATATATCAGATTATCAAAAAAATCTCATTATTATATATTCTTTTGTTTTGTATTTCTTAATGACGTGTATGTTTATATCATGGGGCTCTACTGGAATATCTTATAAAAAAAACCTCCTTACTTATCTTATACTGGCTGTTTAAGCAGCTGCTCAGTTCAGCCTCTGTCTGAAACAGGTCGTTTTAGCTCCTGTCTCTTTAAGGCCCTCCTCCCAATGAGCCGGCTCTGTTCTGATTGGTCGGCCTCAGGAAGCTTCGTAAACAAAAAATAATAGTAGAATTTTGTTTCTAATACATCCGTACATGTTTCGAGCCCCGAATCCAAGCAACAACCTTATGAGACAAAGGCTTTGGAGTAGACCGCCATTTGTAAGTGAACAATCTGACGTCGTCATGAGGAGGATTTAGAGGTAATTTCACAAACGGAGCATTCAGAGCAGCTGGAGCTCTGGCTTTTGACTTTCAGGGAGCATTTTCACATCCATACACCTCAAGTGTCAGAACTTAGACCACGTTTAACATCGACACACAATATTATAACAGTATATAAATGACTAAAAATCACAAAAAGCATGATTTGTCCCCTTTAAGTATTTGATCTATTTGATAGTCAGTGTTGACCGGGAGAGAGAGGGGATGACTTGCAACAAACATCTCCAGCTGGATTCGAACCAGAGATATTTGAGTAATGATATTTTACAGTTAAAGATATTTTACGATCATTAAAAATGAGACAACCATAAATTTTAAACAATAAACACCACTAAAATTTTGCCACATCATATGATTTTACATAAATTGTTTTACTCTCGAATATAGTTATCGGTCTCAGAAATCCAGTATCAGTTTTATCTCTTATGCAGCACAGCCTTGGAGACGACTCTCAACTGTCTACGCAATCCTCTTATTGTTCAGACATGACATGGCCTCTGTCTCCTTCGGCTGTCTCCTTGGTCTGATATAGTCTCTCTAACTCACTCTCTTCTCTCTGTCGTCTGTGTCGCTCTCACACACCTTTTTTCCTCCTCCTCCTCCTCCTCCTCCTCCTCCTCCTCTTCCTCCTCCTCCTCCTCTTACTCACGCTCTCTCTCTCTCAACACTGACAAAGCAGAATCCAGATATCTGACACACTATACAGTAAACAGGACTACATAATCATACATAATAACAACATAATACCCTCTGCCATGTTCAAGTGAGTGTTGGATGATGGTTGCAGTCTGCTGGCCTGCAGGAACAGTCAGGCAGATTAGATCATATGAGGACTAGAGGGAGTTTGGGTGTGGCTCGCCCCAGACAGACCATAAAAAAAGATAAATGTCCATTAACAACACGGTTGAGTAAATGTAGGCATCTACCCTGCCTTGATCCTCCGTTAGGAATGCATCCTACCCCCTTTCCAAATGTCAAAGCAGATCTGAATAATCTTAACCGACCCAAAGATTCCCGCTTCTTAAATCACCATTTGGCCAAGACCCTTCTCCCTGTGACAGGAGACATAATGTTGGAGGAGGCAGAGCAAGCAATGCAACAGTTATGCCTCATGGTTAGAGTGGGGAAATTTTAAACCCAGTGTCAAATCCGCTCATTAAATCTGAATCTTTTTAAACCCCTTATTGAATATAATTAGATTTACTTTTGACATTTGTAAGTAACTGCAGTTACAAAATCACAAGAAATGAGTGATTAAGTGTAGATCTGTTTTCTGCATTGCTAATAAAAAAAAAAAGGATTTGGCTAAAAATGGATCACCTCGTTTATAATTTAAGTTATGCCTCATGGTTAGAATGGGGAAATTTTAAACCCAGTGTCAAATCCGCTCATTAAATCTGAATCTTTTTAAATCCCTTATTGAATATAATTAGATTTACTTTTGACATTTGAAAATCACAAAAACTGAGAGATTAAGTGTAGATCTGCAATTACCTACATTAAACAGTACAGCTTATTTATCCAAACATCGGGGATAGGAGATGCATAAAAATTGATATTGCATAAATTGATGTGACGCAATCATTTACATCATTTCTCTAGAGAAGAGTCACCGAGCTGTTACAGAAACACACAGCGAGCAATTATTTTCTGAGTGACAACAGCAGCTGCAGAGAGCACAGACAAAAGGCTTTTTACCCATTACAGCATTAACATGAATGAGCTGATTTTAAATGGCAAACGCATACATGAATGTTTTCTGCATTGTTACTTGCTAATAAAAAAAAGGATTTGGCTAAAAATGGATCACCTCTTTTATAATTTATTTTGCTGCCGATCTCTGTGGCCTCGGGTGTCACAGCATCGTCACAACATCATAAAACAGCTTTACAGACTCATATAAAAATATCCAAAATATAATTTACAGATATCAAAATCAATGTGTCAATGATCAGTGACAGAGTCTGTTAAACTGTCTGAAAGCTCTCATGAATTGTCTGATTTAACCTTTGTGTCGTCCTCCCGGGTCAAATTGACCCCGTCTGTTTTGACTGTGCCTTCTTCCCTCCTTTCCTTCCTTCTTCCTCCCTTCCTTCCTTCCGTCTGCCCTTCCTTTCTTCCTCTCTTCCTCTTTTCCTTCCTTGTTTCCTCCCTCCCTCCCTCCTACCTTCCTTCTTTCTTTCCCCATCCTTCCTTCCTCCCTCCCTCCTTTCCTTCATTCCTTCTTTCCTTTCCTTCCTTCCCTCCTTCTTTCCTCTCTCCTTTCCTTCCTCCCTCCCTCCCTCCTTTACTTCCTTCTTCCTCCCTTCCTCCCTCCCTCCCTCCTTCCTTGTTTCCTCCCTCCCTCCTACCTTCCTTCCTTCTTTTCCCTGTCCTTCCTTCCTCCCTCCCTCCTTTCCTTCTTTCCTTCTTCCTCCTTTCCTTCCTTCTTCCTCCCTTTCTTCCTTGACTTGAGGACAACAGAAGGGTTAAATGCAAATGCTGCCAAATTTAAGCAACTATATTTCGCTAAGTTCTTGTGTTTGGTATCTGTGTGAAAACTTGGAAGAAGAAAAAAAATTTGGCAAACTCCCACTCAAGCTGAGATCTTCCTAATTGTTTCTAATTGGCCTCAAAATGTCATCAGTACCAATCAAAGGGGACTACTCAGTGCAGAGTACTGACAAGGTGGTGGTGAAGATTAGTGCGTTATCACCATGGAGACTGACGAGGATGACTGCAGGATTACAAGTGAACTCGAGATAAATGTGCCGATAGGATAGATGAGTACAATGCAATGTGACATGATATATGAGGACGACTGAGGACACTTCAATGCAACCTCAAATCATTCATTTGCGTGCAACACATTCTTCTTCTTCCCCCTCTTAGGCTGTCACCCAGTATTCATACCTGTGCACACACACCTCAGCTAGATACACATACACACACACACGTAACATTCGCCCCCTCTTCTGTCACCCTATAATGAGCGTAAAGAGTTCTTTGGACACTTGAGAAAGGTCAGCTTCGTCATAGCTACGCTCTCATCTGACCTGAAGCGGCCGAACCCTGTGGCGTTAGCATAAAAAGAGACATTTGTATCTGGCGTTAATGATCAGCAAGTGTCAAATCACATTTGAAACTCAAAATCTGTGTTTACCTGCTGACCTCTCATAGTCAAAAAAAAAAAAAAAGAGAGAGGAGGGCATAGCTTGCAGGCCGAGTACAGGAGGCGAATGAGGGTCAATTGAGTCAGGGGGAGAGATATCATTGCAGCCACTTACCTAGGAGAAAGAAAGAGAAAGAGAGAGAGAGAGAAGTCAATCATCAGTGCATATGTAATAAACAGGAAATAAGATATAAGACTGCTTATTTGCTGTCTCCACCTGTCTAGCTGTAATGTTGACATCTGCCCGTTTGGGTATTTCGTTACTCGTTTATCGGTAACTGTCTGTTTGTGTGTCTGTGTGTCTGTCTGTCTGGGGTCAACTTTGGTCTCCCGCTGGCACTCTTCCAGCTGTCTCCTAGGCAACCGGATACACGAGCCACAAATAGCACTGCAAGCAGAGTATCCCTTCGCCATATCAAACCACATCGCGCGCCTTCACATTTTAACATCCCTCCACAGCAACAGATAGACCTCATTGAGAAATGGGAGAGAGAGGCACCACGCTATCTCCTCTGCCTCACAGTCATTCATAGTATTTTATTATTGTGTACTTATAATATATAAAATAATCTAATAGAGCTAAATTAAAGACTTAAATATAAAGTATGGAGATACTGTATAATGTAAGGTTTTTAATTAGTCTTATAGAGTCTAACTAATATCCCAATAAGGGTTAATTGAAATAATATACAAGTAGGCAATACAATTTTGATGACTAATTAATCATTTATTGAGCAAAAACACCAAACAGGATGATGATTTATTATTTATTTAGTGTTTTTATTTAGTTGTGAATTAAATATTTTGTGATATTTTTGCTATTTTCTAACTTATACTCTATTTTTTAGATAACAGTTTAACCAATTAGTCAGACTTTATAATAAAAACAACACAATGCAAATTTCATTATTTTGTCTGAGATCTCATATGGAAAGGTTTTAAAGGTTTGAAGAGGTAAAACTCTACAGTATTACAAAAACCTGAATGATATACAGGTTTTTTTTTCATTTTCTACACTGTAAATCATCTTATTACCCCTTATGTTTGTATCTTGACCCCTTGTGTGGGTCCTGACGGTGATGTGCTGTGATGATTATGAGCTATTACTAATATTTATCTAAAATAGAGCTTAAATTTGAAATCCAGTATTTGAAGCGTGGCGACTGGCTGACTGGAGGAAACAGCCTAGAAGTATTTTTCCTCACTGTTAAGCTTTTCTTTTAATGATATCTTTAACATTTCTCAACATAAAAACACAAAATAGTACTCAATAATACAATAAGTCAATGTTAAGGCCATTAGTTTTATTTATTTCTTCTTTTGATGCTGAGAAAAACTTTTCTTTTTTTAGCTATTAAACATTTAGATGTGAGTGTGTTGCTGCTAATCCATGAGGAATGATAACCCTCTCTGACATTATAGAGGTTAATTGGACGTGAACTTTCCATTATAGATACTGATAGCTGATCCTAATCTGTGCAATCATACACACAGCATGCATTTTCCATACAGACAAACATTACCCATTTTCCCTCCCTCCTTCCCTCCCTCCTTCATACACACACACACACTTTTACACACACACACACACACACACACACACACAGCATACTCAAGCTCAACAGGATGCAGCCACTTCAGGACGGGTATCCTGACCTAACTCTGGCGAGCATGCTCAGTAGAGCTATGCAAATGACCCTGGCGATGAGACCTTGGCAGGCTGTCATGGCAACACATCAAGTAGCAGGCATGTGGCTACTGGCAGGGGATGTGAGGTGGAGGGGGGGTGGCAGAGGGGGGCAGAGGGGGGAAGAGGGGAGGTATGGTGGGTTAAGGATGAAGGAAAGAGGAGTAGTAGGGGGTAAAAAAAGAAAAAAAAAGAATGAGAAATGAAGGAGTTAGAGGAAAACGGAAGCAACAGTGATGAGAAATAAGATAAAAGAGATGGGGGAAATGTCAGGTGTGGAGGTGATGGGGGGGGATTAAAGAGGAAAGAGGCATGTAATTATAATGAAATCTAGGCTAGTGGGTCTCAGAAATCTCTTCATCATACAGTATATACATTCATCTCTTTCTTTTTCTTTTAATTAAGCATGTCTAAAGTCTATGCTGCCTTAGAAATGTGAGCAGAAGGGATGACGGACACTAGAGTGCAGACAGAAGGTCACATTAACACACAGATGTAGAAATGACTTTAATATCAGAAGTGTTGGTTTTATAATATTGTGAGTTTCCTGAGTAAGTAGTCAGCTGAGAAATGCAGCATTTGCACCTATTTGACAGTGTAAAACCAATTATTTTATGTGTTGTTTTTGTGCTGATTTGACATAAGCGAATATTTGGGAGTGTGTGTGTGTGTTTGTGTACAGTATGTGTGTGTGTGTGTGTGCGTACAGTGTGTGTTGGCTGATGTGATGGGGACAAATAAAGAGAGAAACAGGGCTTGTTTCTTTGATGATGTGCTGTGTAGTGTTCTGTGTTTGTTTCATATGGCACACTGAACTGAACAAGCAAATTATGTGTGTGTGTGTGTGTGTGTGTGTGTGTGTGTTTGCTACTTGCATCCTTAACTGCAGTGGTGTACCATGACATGATTGATGATGGCATGATTAATTGTAAGGTTGCACTGCCTCTACTTGTAGCATGCACACACACACACACACACACACACACACACACACACACACACACACACACACACACACACACACACATACACACACATACACACACACACACACATACACACACACACACACACACATATACACACACACACACTTAAACACACATGCAGACAATGATGACGTGCATCTCAGTGTGTGTGAGGAACAGTTTGGGTATTTCCAGCAGGCAACCAGCCAGTACTCTCAATGTTCTCATCCAGAAACCCCTCTGTTCCTCTGCTTTCTGCCTTTCATCATCCTCCTCACATCATTACTGCACTCATTCCTATTCCTGTCTCATTTTGTTTGTTATTTTATTTGTCTTTTTTTTTGGACTCTTTCATCAGTCATCAGTCTTTTTATGTGTGAGACGGTTAACCCTCATCACCTGACTGACGCATGTTGTATCAGAAAATCACACCCTGTCTTCTTAGTGTGATAACTTGTCCAAACTGGAACGTACAGTTTCACTTCCTCTGATGTCCATTTGAAAGTAAACAACTTTTTTTCTTTTTTAAAGTCAGGTGCCCACATGAGCACTGAAATAGGTTTTGCTCGTTTCAATCATTCTTCCTGTGTTCATCTTCCTCTTTTTTTTCTATTCTTCCACCACTCAACAAGGAAACACTCCAAGGAAACACAAATGGTGAATTATATGCTAATAAGATAGTAAGTTTGGAAGACTTCCACTTGATGTTACTGTAACAGGGGGCTCGATAGGTGGTATTTGGACACTCTTCATGAGAGAAAACAGCAGGATGGAGACAGATGACTTTTAGGCAGAACTTTACTGGGGAGCGTACCTATGTTCCCTCGGTCCTATGTTCCCCGATCGCGGCTAACTCGGTTGCTAGCTCAGCGGCTAGCTCGGCTGCTAATTTGGCTGCTAACTCGGCTGCTAGCTCAGCGGCTAACTCGGTGGCTAACACAGCTAACTGGCTAACTGCAGACAGGATCATCCTTATGTTCCCCGGTCACATCAAAGCGGGGAACATAGGACCCGGGGAACATAGGGATGATCCCACTTGACTGCAGCTCCCAGCATGAGAATACAACAACAACCCCACTTCCTTGTCTCTCACCCCCAGGTGACTAACCCCACCAATCAGAGGCCAGGAACGACTTAGACCTAGACAAATGTAACTGTAATGAAGTAAAACCACAGAAATAGATTCAAGAGTCCATTTTAACTGTTTCAAAAGATGCTGGTGTAACTATCTGAATCTGTAAATATGTAAATACTATAGCACAAATATATAACTACTTAACTGCATAAACATTGTAAATATATTGCTGGTAAATTAACTCAAATTAAATTATCAAAGCATCTGTTGACAGCCAGTATGAACAGGAGGAATGGAGCACACATAGCACAAGATGATGTTGTTACAGTATGAGCCTTTATATTCACATGTGAGGTCAGGCAAAATTGAAGTAATTTGCAAGCCAATGTGAGTTTGCCATAAGTAATGATTTGGTCATATTCTTAAAAAGCTAAATGCTGTACCGTGAAGGTTTCTGACAATAGTTGCCACTGTTTTGTGCTGGTAATTGATTTCTAACAATAAATACATACATTTGCATCAAGAAACCTTATCCTTTTTGCTCCCATGTTGATAGGAGACTTATTGATAGACACTTGAATTATGCACAGTCATGCAATGATCACATGACTGACAGCACTAATATATTTAAATATATATAGATATAAATTGTGTGTTGAAAACATTTTAGGCTGAAGTCTATTTGGCCCAACAATTGCACTTCTGAGTAGAAATGCAATCAGTTGGTGTCAAAGTATTCACTTAACTTAATAAATAAAGACATATGGCACACCTTGCTGAAATGTACAGTGACTAATGCCATGAGCCTGCAAATAAAGTTTTGACCCTCTGTGATCTTTCAGTGTTGGCTCTCTTCAGTGTCCAATCTGTAGGTTCTCTCTAATGAAACTAAACAACAAGCAGCAAAAAAAGCTTCTCAGCAACTTCACAATTCAGAGAAAGCAGAAAATGGAGGGAGACAAAGAGAAAGAGAGAAAGAGAAAGAGAAAGGAGGCAATGGTGGGTGTGGAAAAAGACAGTGAGTCAAGAGAAGAGACAGATAACAACATGCAGGACATAAATGAGAGGATGAAACTGAAAGAGAACATAAACGTGGCCGGAGAAAGAAAGAAAGAAAAAGAAAGAAAGAAGACATTCAGGAGGCCAAGAGAGATAATTTGAGATGAAACAGAAAGAGAAAGTGAGGGAAAGACTGAATAATGTACAATGACAAATACGAAGCGGGAGAGATGGATGTTTCCCCTAAAACGATTACATCACCTTTTTGGCACACTCCTGTTGCCATGGTTACGGAGTCACATTAGCCTAATCATACTACCGTCTGACACCTTCATTTAGCGTTCCTTTATCGAAGCTCCGTCTCTGAACTCCAGGCTTTTGGTCATGTAACTGTGTCAGACTTGTCCGTCTCTTCATGTCATTTTTTTTTATATCAATAAAAAGATAAAAGTCTATTCTCTGATTATAGTGCAATGCAAGACTGCTATAAATATGTGGTATGAAATGTGAATGCACTTTGGAGATTGATTTGATAGCCATTTAGTTCTACTTGGCAAGCTTCATGGTAAACCACAGACTGCCTACTTATCCAACATTTTCTAAAAACAGACCTCCTCTCTGCCTCCATAAAAATAAGTGTTTGGACTCTTGCATCAATTTCCTAAAACACTTTAAGAACTTGTTCACCCAAAATTGAAAATCTTGTCAATATCTTATATGCCTGGTCTCGGGTGTCAGATGATTTGCTTTATGGTGCATTTTCATTGATTATGCCAGTATTATATAACATAGTAATACTATAAGTATATGGGCATGTTTAATCACACTCGGGCCATAGCTCTACTTCCTCCTCGTGATAGCATCAGACGGTTCAGGCATGCCAACAACTGACCATCCATAGTTCGCCTTTGTTGCTAAAGTTCTTCACATTGTCCATGAGCATATTTCAGATTGGATTCAGGCTCGAAAATGTTGTGATGTATGTGAAAAGTTGTAATTTTGAGTAAAGAATGAGAAAAAAGAAGTGAAATGCTACAACTACTTCTTTCCTCACTTCCTTCCATCCTTCTTTGCTTCTTTCCTCCCTTTCTTCCTCCCTTCCTTCCTTCCTCCATTCCTTCCTCACTCCCTCCTTACTTCTTTCCTTCCCTCCTTCCTTCCTTACTCCCTGACAAACTGACCCCGTCTCTTTTGACTGTTCCTTCCTTCCTCTCTCTTTCTTTAATTTTTCCTTCGTTCTTCCCCTTCTTCCATACTTCTTTCCTCACTTCCTTCCATCCTTCCTTGCTTCTTTCCTTCCTTCCTTCCTTCCTTCCTTTCTTACTTCCTTCCTCCCTACCTTCCTTCCTCCGTTCCTTCCTCCTTCCCTCCTTGCTCCTTTCCCTCCTTCCTCCCTTCCTTCCTCCTTCCCTCCTTGCTCCTTTCCCTCCTTCCTCCCTTCCTTCCTCCCTCCTTTCTTCCTTCCTTCCTTCCTCCTTTCCTCTTTGTTTAATTTTTCCTTCGTTCTTCCCCTCCTTCCATTCTTCTTTCCTCACCTCCTTCCATCCTTCCTCTAACCAACCTCTAACCTTCCTTGCTTCCTTCTTCCCTCCCTCCTTCCTTCTTCCCTTCCTTCCTCCCTTCCTTCCTCTAACCAAAGAAAAAAAAATGAATTTTGTGTTTCTGCTTTCCTATCATCATCATCATCCTGTCATAACCCCAGAGATTTATCTTTTGACCCCTTTGGGAAATCTTGAACTGTAAACTGTAAAATGTTGGGAACTGTAAGCTGTCGCTGAGGAGAAATGGATCTTAGGGAGAGCTACTTTATTGCTGGAGTATTGAACGGTAACCTATAGCTGACACTCTGCCAGCTTCACTACAAACCGTAGCGTCTTCTGAGACTACTACTGCTTAGTCAGTCCCTCAAACATTAAGCTAATTCACCAGCTTTACGTTGTTTGTGCACATTTTCCAGTTCACTACAGCCTTTGACACAAGGTAAGCTTTTTTCTCTCAGCAATGCCCCTTATTCAGCAATGTGATTTATTGCATTTATATCTGCTACTCTGAGTATGCTGGCTCCACACATTAAATAATCTAAATTGAAGCTGTATATTTGTTTTTAATATACAGAAACAAGCCTTGGGAATACGCTATAAAAAAAAATGAGTTCAATACGTTCACCATTGTGCAGAAACACCCTCACCTCACTTGCCTTAGCTTTTCCATTGCAAACTGACACACATTAACCCTTCTAGCCTAAAACCATGACTCGTATACAGTGTCATATACAGACACCTCTCACTTGTACATCTTCATGCACATTATCACTCCAATTGTATCCCTAAAATTGCATCATATCAACATTTAACAAATGTTACTCTGCCATTCACTTCTTTCTGTACATGAGATCGCTTCTCCGTACTTTACTTCCGGACCATTTGAGCCAGTTAATCTAGAGGAACATCAGCTAATTGCCTGAATTGGAAAGTGATTGTAAGTCCTGCTGACATCATGATGATGTCAGCAGGTAATATACAGTAAGTGGCCCCTATACAGTACTGTAGAAAGAAACAGGCTCATCACTAACGTAGAAATGACAGAGACAGGAGAGCAAAGACTGTCTGAAGGAAAGAAAGCTTGAAGGCAGCAAAGAATTAGAATATCAGACATTTAAGAGAGAAAATAACACCATATGTGCAGAAGTTAGATTTTAAGTGTGCAAATGTGAAGATGATACTACAAAGGACAACAGCAGGGAGATACTTGGTAGAAAATCTCAACTTTTGAGCAGGAAATTAAGTTATAGAGCTCCACTGATACGTTGGCATGGTCGATATCAACTCAGGAAGTATTCTGATCATAGTTAGGACTGCAACTAATTTTCATTATCTAGTCACATGGTCCATAAAATGTCACCAAATCTCTTTATTACACTTCAAAATGTCTTGTGTTGTTTGACTAATGGCTCAAAACCCAAAGATAAAGACACATTTGGGAAGCTGTAACCAGTACATTTTTGCTTTAAAACAATAATCAATTATCAAAATTGTTGCCATGGTGAATTCCTGTCAATCGACTACATGTTTCAGCTCTTGTATGTAATAAAGTAGACTGTTAATCGACCTTAAGAGCCAAAAGGAATAAATGGCCGCTTAAGGATTATATGATCTACGTAATCACAAATGGATTTTGAACAGATAGCTTTTATTCCTGGGGATTAAAGGAGCGGATTAAAGTAGAGATCTTAGAAAGAGAGAGAGAGAGAGAGAGAGAGAGAGAGAGAGAGAGAGAGAGAGAGAGAGAGAGAGAGAGAGAGAGGGAGGGAAAGAGAGAAGTAAAAAAAAAAAAAGGTCTGCAGTACTGGGTCCCATTCAACTGCTGAGCAAAGCAAACACAGCAATGTACATTTGGAACTGAAACATCGAGTCCAAGCCAATAAGTGCTACCGTCTCAGTTTGTCTCTCTCAACTCTTTCACCTCATCAGCTCTTACAAACTCTTCTTAGTCTGTGTGTGTGTGTGTGTGTGTGTGTGTGTGTGAGAGAAAGAGTGAGAAAGAGAGAGAGAGAAAGAGAGAGAGACCTGTGCATTGAACAAACCGCGGCTAACAGAGCAGCGCTTCATCCTGTTCCTGTGAAGTGTGAGAAATAGAGCCAAGCGCAGCATTCTGCTCCACGGCTGCCTCAGCAAAAACACAATATGTTGGCTCTGAAGGACCACGCAGGCAGGAACTCTCACCCCAAAGAATATCATCAGCTTCATTATACTGCGTGCTGCCTATTTGGCTTCAGTATCTACCAAGACAATGAATAGAGGAGAGGAGAGGGTGAATAACCACTGTGTGAATGAATGGGAAGAAATTACAGTACAGTGATACTGCTGAGTCTGCTTTCATACCTGAGAAGTATCTAAGTGTACTTTTCATATCCTTTAACCCTTGTGTCGTCCTCTCGGGTCAAATTGACCCCGTCCGTTTTAACTGTTCCTTTTTTCCTTCCTTCCTTCCTCTCTCCTTTCCTTCCTTCTTTCCTTCCTCCTTCCTTCCTCCCTCCTTTCCATCCTCCTTCCCTCCCTCCTTCCCTTCCTCCCTACTTCCTTCCTCCCTCCTTTCCTTCCTCCCTCCTTCCTTCCTCCTTCCTTCCTTCCTCCTTCCTTTCCTTCCTTTATTTCCTCCTTCCCTCCTTTCCTTAATTCCCCCTTCTCTTTCTTTCCTCCCTCCTTTCTTCTTTCCTCTCTCCTTTCCTCCCTCCTTTCCTCCCCTCCTTCCTTCCTCCTTTCCTTCCTCCCTCCCTCCTTTCCTTCCTTCTTCCTTCCCTCCTTCCTCCCTCCTTCCTTTCCTTCCTTCCTTCTTACTCCCTCCCTTCCTTCCTTGACTCAAGGACAACAGGAAGGTTTATCAAATATACCTGCAATAAAAATGAAAATCCTGTTTAAGTTGTTTTTTATCATTATTATTATTTTCATAATCACATCTTTTTGTGTGCAGGCTTTTCTTTCTTCCTCCTGTCAATTGAAATGGGATTCAAGGGCTCAGCAGGCTAAACTACAAACTATACACTCACCATGTAAGAGTGCTTGAATGTGCTCTTGACCTTTAATGCGTAATATTCCAGCTACTGTAACCTTTTCAACACAGAAGAGTCCTCCACTATTAAAATAATCTTCTGAAAAAAGTAAGCACAGTAAGAGACTGAATGGCCATTTCGTTAAGCATTAAGTCACTGGTTTCTTTTCAGATTTTTGTGATTCATGTAACTGTTATATTGCATGATAACAGCTCTCACTCAAAAGTCAAAAACTAGCACACTAATTCCCCAAGTTGATCTGTTTTAATGTGCAAAAACAGCATCATTAATGGTCATTTTAAATTAACCAAACATGCACAGCTGCACCAAAGTGTTGTCACTCTTATGGCACATCATATCAAGGGCGTGACTCAAGTATAACATTGCCGAGTTTCTCAGCAAGCCAGCAGAATTTTAGAATGGGCATCTCATCAGTTTACGTTACACTTTGCGGGCAACACTTCCTCCAGCTCTTAATACAACCTGGCCAAACTCTATCAATGGCTCTTAATAGTGCCTGAGAAGCTATCGGGTTTTCTTGGCAATGTCTCTCTCACTGGGAACGATGAACTGTACAGGAGGGCCAGCCAGCTCCCTCCGTGCTCCCGAAATGCCGTGCACCGGGCATTCCAACTGGGATTACACATTACCCCCCGGTGTAGAGTAACCTGTGTGACTCCACCCAGCATCACCCTTCTGAGGAGGAAGCAAATCAGTCCAAAGTGGAAATATCCTGTAGATACACTGAGTCTTACTTTGTTTACATACTTGTAATAAGTGCATTTCTGCAGCAGGAAGTATTGAGGAGATGCTGGCGTGCTAATGAGGCGTGCTTTATGCAGGATGGGGGTCTGATTGGGGTTTTATCAAAGAAGCAGTAAAGGGTAATACTAGGTAGGGCTGGGCGATTATGGCAAAAAGCTAAATCACCATTAATTGAACTTTTAACCTTGATTACAATTAATGAACGATTATCTCCACCCTTGATGATCAATTATGTATTTTCACAGTTTCTTTAGTTTAGTATTTTACTCTGCTGCCCTCACACATGAGAATCTTTAGGGAGGGAAAATAATGATGTTTTAAGGCAGGGGTGTCAAACATACGGCCCGAGGGGTACGATCCGGCCCACTTGCCATCTAGTGTTCTTTTCCTTCCTTCCATCTGTCCTTACTACCTTCCTTTTTTCCTTTCTTCGTTCCTTTATTCCTTTCTTCCTTCTGTCCTTCCTTGCTTTCTTCCTTCCATCTGTCCTTTCTTCCTTCCTTCCTTCCTTCCTTCTGTCTGTCCGTCCTTCACTATCTCTCTTTCCTACCTTTCTTCCCTCCTTCCTTCCCTTCTTATTTCCTTATTTCCTTCCTTCCTTCTTTCCTTCCATCTTTTTAATGATCCGGCCCATATGAGATCAGATTGGTCAGTATGTGACCCTTGAATGAAAATGAGTTTGAGTCCTCTGTTTTAAGGTGTGACGCTGTGGTTAATGTCTAGTTGACTTGATTAGAACTATGTAAAGATCATGGTTTGGGTTAAAATGATCACTGGAGACAAGTGTTCAAATCCCTTAAAGATATGCAACCTTTGCTGTCATGGCAACAGTGAACACCACGATTAATTGACATGAGCAAGATTAAGTCCATTAGAGTTTCTAAATGTCAGTTTCGATTATTTTTCGATTACTTGCCCAGCCCTAGGTAATACTGATGTTATGATCTCTGGTTTCATGTCCAAACATATTGGAGGAAGGCAAATGTCATAGGTGAAAAAACCTGAATGAATGAGTGGTACAGTAAATGGTTTAATAGAAAGAAAAGGTATTATAAATGTAAATGATATGTTCCAGCCTTCACAATCATTAGATCTTAACTTAGCTGAACACCTATGAGATATTCTGGACAGTATACCATCATCATCATCAAATTCGGTCAAAATTAGCCCACTGACTCATTCAAACGTTTATTTATTCATGGTTTAGTCGATGATGAATTTCTCCCAGTCACAATTGGGAACACTGTCTACACAAACTGAACAAAGATCAATCTGTTACCTCTCTGCAAAACTTCTGCTTTAGACACTGTGCATCTTTGTTTTAAATTGAGTAAAGGCACATTTAAAAAGGTATACTATGCAGGATTTGACTCTTACTCATTGTATCTGTATCTTCTGCTTGTATTTTCTTGTTTTCTTATTATTTAGCTTGGGTATCAACCTTTGAGCAGTGGGTGTAGAGCCTCGGTGAATAACAGCAACGCGGTGTGAGGTTTGGACTCGTAGCATAGCAACCAGGTTATATTGCTGTCTCTGTGTCTCTCCTCTGCTCCGCGTCTCTGTGTCATGTAGATATAAAGAGCAACAGGTCTGTGTGTTTGTTTGACTGAAGGCGGGGCTGCTGAGCTACACACACACACACACACACACACACAGAGAGAGAGAGAGAGAGATCAGAGAGGCCACAGCAGACAGGATGAAGCTCTGCATTCACACATAATCCAATAATGTCACATCTTCCTGCAGGATTGTGGGAATATTTATTCTGCTTGCCAATGAGAATATAACGTTATATTTATCTGATGCACCTGGCTTTGCTATTTTCATTCACTCTCTCACTCATTGAACCAGCGACGAGGTTTAACAAATCCTGCATAATATACCTTTAAATTTAATGTATGGAATAGGAAATTGCTTTGTTGCCTTAAATTATCCAAGGTAAATTAGTTTCCTCTGATGTCTCTTAATAAAAACGTTGGCAGACATAGAGCCCGACTGATATATTGATCAACTGATATTATGGGCCGATATTGGCCTATCACAGATATATCGGTATCTGTGTTTATACCGTATGTGTCATGATATTTAAAAAAAAGATAGACTGCATTTTATGTACTGTATATTAAATCATTTTTCCTAATTCAAGTTTAATAATAATTCAATTCCCAGTGAAGTTTACTGTTTCAGAGTACTCAGAGTCTATGTCATTTTTGGGGCTTTTTGCCTTTAATGGACAGACAAGTAGAGAGAGACAGGAAACTGGAGGCAGAGAGGGGGAAATGACACACAGGATGGGACCGCTCGGTGCGGGATTCGAACCACGGTCGCCTGCAGTGAGGACTCAACTCTACTCTACACTAACCCTGGTTGATTTGGTTTTAACCTTTGTGTCGTTCTCCCAGGTCAAATTGACCCCGTCTGTTTTGACTGTTCCTTCAAGGGTTAAATGAAAATGATACCTGTATTGATCTGAAATGAAAACCGAGATCATTTGAACGGACATTTTCTTACACATGGCTGTGAATAAATCAGTTAGTCAGTGTGCTGAAGCTGCTGAAGCTGCTGAAGCACTTCATGCCTATTGAAAGCATTGACAGTATTGACATTGGAGAGGGTGTGGGTTGAAAATGACTGAACGTGGGCAGTCATGTTACATAAGCAATAGTCCACTTCTCTTACTAAAACAGTACAAAAAACACTGACACACCATGCATACATGTGCTGCTCAGCCTCCCTCTAACAGATGGGATGTTTTCTTTAAGTGGCTCCATCATTATTAGAAGCTAGAGAGCTCCTTCTGTTAGCTGGTTAGTTTAGTATAAATAATTAATATCTCATTAGATTACAACAATATTAAGGATTTAGATTCTATTTATTAGATCATTTAATAACCGTAAAACCTTCGTGTCGTCCTCCCGGGTCAAACTGACCCCGTATGTTTTCCTTCCTTCCTTCCTTCCTTCCTTCCTTTCCTTCCTTCTTTTCCTTCCTCTTTCCTCTGTCCTTCTTTCCTTCCTTCCTTCCTCCCTGCTACCACCCTTACTTCCTTCTTTCCTCTGTCCTTCCTTCCTTTCCTTCCTCTTTCTTCCTCCCTTCCATCCTTCCTTCCTTCTTCCTCCTTTCCATCCTTCCTTCCTTCTTTCCTTCCTTCTTCCAGCTTTCCTTCCTTCCTTCATGCCTTCCTTCTTTCCTTCCTCCTTTCTCCCTTCCTTCCTTCTTCCTCCCTTCCATCCTTCCTTCCTTCTTTCTTTCCTTCTTCCAGCTTTCCATCCTTCCTTCATGCCTTCCTTCTTTCCTTCCTCCTTTCCTTCTTTCTTCCTCCTTTCCTCCCTTCCATCCTTCCTTCCTTCCTTCCTTCCATCCTTCCTCCTTTCCTTCCTCATTTCCTTCCTTCCTTCCTTCTTCCTCCCTTCTTTCCTTGACTCGAGGACAACAGGAGGGTTAATTAAGTTTTCATCCATATTTTAGATTTTTTAAAAAGCAACAATTTCCAACAGATAATTTGTAATTTTGGTTGCCGTCGAACCCTCCGCACTCTGTTGAGGTATTTTTTCGGTACACATGGCTTGTGCCTGATGCGTTCCTTCCGTCACCGTCTTCCTGTTTCCCTCCTCAGTTACAAGACTCAACCACACGGGCTTTGAGTTACATAGTAAAAATGTAAAATGCATACCAAGCGTGTGTATAAGCCTGTATATTTGACTCAAACACACACACACACACACACACACACACACACACACACACACACACACACACACACACACACACACACACACACACACGGACCAAGTGCAGAGCGTGACCTCCCAGATTAGTTTGTCATTCTCCTAGATTCAAGTTCATCCAGTTCAATCCAGTTCACACCAAGAAAACCAGTTCAAAACCAGTTTGATATTCAATGATAACATGTTTGCAGTTATTCTTCCCGATGACTAACTTCCACAGCTCCAAACTGGTCCTCGCACTTCCTCCCTCTCCCAGCGGGGCTTCGGTTGTCATAGCTACATCCATTAACACACCTGCTAAGCTGCTCTTTAGGTCCCCAGTGTCTTTCTCTTTCTCTCTCTCTCTCTCTCTCTCTCTCTCTCTCTGCTCTTTTTTTTCCTATCCTCCTTCACATTTCTGCAGTAGTCACAGACTTCGACCTAAAAACAACACCACTGGCATGTAATTACAGCCAAGGCAGGCAAATAAAGGTACAAAAATAAGACAAAAAACAAAAAACTGACAAGTCTTATGTTGAATATTTTATCTGCCATGCTATAAAACTGTTTTGTTTTAATCAGAAATATATGAATTTTAATGTTTAATTTACATAATAGTGCTAAAAGCCAATGAGTCCAATGAAGGGAAATGTAGGATCCAGCATTTTTAGGGCTTAGCCCATATAAGCAGAGTGGGAAATTAACTAAATTAACATCTACCAGCCACTGACAGATACATGAATTAAAATTCACCAGCAACTCAATAGTAAATCATTATTTTGTGTATTAAATTAACTACACGTTCATATTTTATTAGTATTTGTCTGATGTCTGGTGCTAATTTCCATTTCCCAGCTTGCATACAAGTAACAAAAAATGAGGATATCTCTACCTCTGCTGTATGAATTTTGACTCACTCATTTTTACTTATTTCAAGTGCCAAGTGATTTAAATTAACAGTTCAATATTTTTGGGAATATATTTATTTGCTTTATTGCCAAGAGCTTGATGAGAAGTCTCCATTGCAGCCAAGAAACAGTCCAGCACATAACCCATAATAAAATAACAAGATCATAGTTACACAGCACTTTTTGAATAGATTAAAAGAAATTAAAAGAATAAACTTAATTTTTATAAAAAATTACATCAGTGCTGTCTCTGAATAGGGCTGGACGATATGGACGGGATCGTATATCACAATATTTTTGACCGAATACCTCGGTATCTTTTGACAATATTATAGTGATGATTATCTGTGCTTTCACAAAGTATTAACGCAATGAAAACAGTAAAGTGGACATGATCAGTAAGTAGATAAATGCAAATAATAGTTCAGAAAATTACATCAATGTACTGTAATGCAGCCTTTAAAAGCAGGAAAAGACACTTATTCCATATCATGATATTACGATATGCAAAATCTAAGACCATATTTATAAAATGTCACAATATCGATATAATATCCATTTATTCCCCAGCCCAAAGGATTAAATATACATAAAATACAGCCTAATATTGGACAGTATAAAAACTGATGATCTGTCATAGGCCAATATCGGCCCATAATATCGGTTGACTGATATATCGGTAGGGCTCTACCTATCTATCTATCTATCTATCTACCTATCTATCTATTTATCTAAAATTGCTGGGTGTAGATGTTTGAGTGCACAGTAGAAATACAGTTCAGATATAATAATGCTGGAGTGTCCGTCACATAACCCACAGTAAAACCACAACACATCATAATTACACTGCCATTTCTGTACAGATTAGATTAGATCCAATAGAAATGAGATGTAACATGTTAATTGGTGAGCTTTAAAAGCTTTTTAATGAAGGCAGAGTTTATAACCTTCACTCAAAGCCAGGCTAGCCGTTTCCTTATGTTTCCAGTCGAACCTCTACTATGTATCTTATGTTTCTCTGTTGTTTTTTAAATTGTATTTCACTGTATAGCTGTTGTTTTATTTATTTATTTATGAGGGTGTTTCTTTCCTTCTTCCTTCTCTCCTCATTTGTTCTTTTTTTGTCCTTCCTTTCTTCATTTATTTTCCTGTTTCCTTTCTTCCCGTCCTCCATTTCTTTCCTTTTCCTTTTCCCTTTATCTCCATCTTTCATCCCTTATTTCTATCCATCTATCCATCTATCTATCTATCTATCCATCTATCTATCTATCTATCTATCTATCAAAAGGGGCAAATACTGCATGTAGATATTTGAATGTACAGTAGAAATACAGTTCAGATATAATAATTGCATCAATCCTCCAACAAGGAAACTACAGCACAGCAATATTAAAAGTGGTGAGGATCAACTGTAACCAGCCTTACAGTATACAGTATTTATTGATATACTGGCTTCAGCTACTCCATCCCTCCATCCTCTAAATATAACCACATTTCTGTCAATAATCAATATCTTCACTACTCACATAAATCTCACCTTAAAAAAATACAAACACCCACATCCAAATATTCAGCTGTTTCTTTGTGTAGTATGTGATGCCCCCCCCCCCCTACCCCCCACCCCCCCCCCCCTCCTCATCCTGTTACTCATACACATCAGTGCTACTGTGTTTCTACCACCAAAGACGCTCTGTGTCCGTGGCAACAGGTGGGAAAAAAGGAAAGGAGGGAACACTTTTCTATATCAAAGCAAAAACATCTTCCTCTCTTTGTTTCTTAGATTACCTTCAGTTGTCTTGACTTGGCTTATTGTCTAATCATCCCTCCTCCCTCCTCCCTCCTCTTCTCTCTCTCTCTGGCTATCTTTCGCTTCATCTGCCCTCTTCCTTCTATGCAAAAAAAAAATACCCTCCACTCATCTTTTTCATCTGCTTTTGCTGTTCATTCCCCTCTCCTTCCATTTATTCCCCTGACTGTCTCTTCCCAACAGGATCAGAGCGACAGAACAGTCATTTCTCATCAGCGGAGACGCCGGCTCACAACAGAATCGTGAGCTCCTTTCTGTCTCTCTCTCTCTCTCTCTCTTTCTACTTTATCATCACATTCCCTCTCTTCTCCCCTTCCTCTTTCCATCCTGCCTCATCCCTCCTTCACCATTACCCTCTTGCTCTCTTTGTGTTTAACTTTGCTTCTCCATCGTTTTCCTCCCCACCCTTTCTCTTTCTCTTTTTTTTTTTTTTTTGGACTCCTCCTCTACTTTTCTGGTCCTTTCTCTCCAGCTCTCCTTCCCCTTGAGCTTCTGTTTTGCTTTCTTCAAACACAACGAGAATCATTAATCACAGCACCTATAAAATGATTAGTCAAACATATACCCACATAAGCTCTTTCTTAAAGGACACAGCTCCAATATTATATAAGGAAGTACATCATATACACAGTGCGGTGCCTTCATGGTCCGCTGGGAAATCCAAAAGCACCTGTTACACTAAATAAATTGAGATGTTGTGAGTGTGTGCACAAAAAGACAATTAAGCTGACTAAACATAAGGCTGGATCTTATAGAAAAAAGATGCTTAGCTAGTAGTCTTTTCCACAGCAGTAGACTCTGCCAAGACACACACACACACACGCACACACACACACACACACACACACACACACACACACACACACACACATACTGTATTTACAGTTATATCGATGCACAGAAACGCACAGCCACAGTTCGGACTGCGCTTTCGAACATAAGAGGAGTAAGTTATACTCTTCAGCGGGCCGGTGGTATCAAACCTAAACACTCTCTATATGTAGGGAATAAAGAAGTGAAATGTAACATTATAGAACTACATCTTTCCTCTTCTTCTTCTTGTCTCCCATCGTGACCCAAGCTTCTTTTTTTTCCATTTTCACTCCTCTGCTGCTTTTCACCTCCTGTCCTACTTTTCTTCTCCTCCTCCTCCTCATCCTCACCCTTTTCTCTTTCATATTCTCTCCATTTCTCCTTCTCCACCCTTTTACCTCATCTCTACCTTGATTCCCACCCCATGTCTAATTTCTCCATTTTCCCTCTTATCTCCTATTTTCTCTTTTTTAGGCTTCATCTCTGCTCTCATTTAGCATAATATAAGGTTAGCAAGTGCTTGTAGTCACAGTTTGCAATAGAAAAAAATTATTTATACTCCACTTTAAAGACAAATATTTTGTTAAATAAACAAGATTTTTCTAACAACACTACAAAACAATGACTAGATATAAAAATGTAACAGTATTGTGAGTTATCGTGAGTGTTTTTCCTCGACCACAGCAACATGATAACATCCAGAATGAAAACATTGTCTCGTTTCATTGCATTACTGATGAACAAACACTCCAATAACAATTAGAGTCCCTGCTGCGATAAGATAATAGTCTGTGTTCAAATCATCAATTAACAAAGGCGACCATATCTCCATGAACATAATTGACAAATCTCCACTTCCAGGTACAATATTTGACATTATTAAGCCATCCGCAGCTATAAAATCACGTATATTGTATTTAAAGATATCCTGGAAGTGTTGTGTAATTAATAAACAAGTGAAAGCACAGCCTTCATTTCCAGCTGGAGCAGCCACACCATGTTGTTTACAAAGCACCAAGTCAGGCTTAAAATGTTCTTTTACCTTCTTTCCTTTCTTCTTTCGATGAGCTGACTTCCCCGTAGCCTTTTCTTTAACCTCCTCACTCATTTCAGCAGCTGTGAGAATGACGTGTGTGTCCCAAACAGCTGTGTGTGAGTGTGTGTGTATGTCCAAAAAGGCTTTTAATCCAGCATGGATGAGCGGAGAAGAGTGGAGTGGCGGCCACTCTCAACGCACGCAGCGACCAACTCGCTCAGTTGCTCACACCCACTTTCTCACACACACACACACACACACACACACAGTCAAGCCTCACACACATACACTCACACACACACACACACACACTGACCGCGAGGAGAGGAGCCAACAAGGCTGGCTGGGTGGAACGATGGAGAGAGACATGCTCGCTCTTTCTCGCTCTTTCTCTCACACACTCTCACTTCTCTTCTACCTGTCTGTGGCTGTGGTTGCCGCCCACATGCTCCACAAGTGAGAGCGGAGCAGCAACAAGCTACAGCAATCGATATCAGCTCATTGGCAGTTGTTTTTATATGTGTGTGTGTGTGTGTGTCTCTTATGCAAAGATGAAAAGATGAAAACAAAGAGGAAGGGAGGGAGAGAGAAGAGAGTGTATTTCTTCAACAAGTAAAAGAAAAAGACAGAAAATATGTTTGTTTTTAATAGAAAACTCTTATTAAGGGTTTGAGACTAATGATTATTTTCATTATTGATTAACCTGTCAATTATTGTCTCGGTTAATTGATTAGTTGTTCGGTCGATTAAATGTCAGAAAATGGTGAAACATCGATCAGTGTTTCCCAGATAACATCCTTTAATATCAATATTCACATTTGAGAAGCTGGAATCAGCGAATTTGGACATTTCTCTTAAAAGAATGTTTCCAGTCAATTAACCAATTAATCTAAAATCGACGCTTACTTACTAACTAATCGATTGATCGGAAAAAATAAAAACTAGTTTTAAATTATTACTACAGATGGAGAAACTGTTTCTTTCCCTCCTTTCATGTGTGTCAGTTTAATATTGTTATATTATGTGTGAAAAAAAAGGTATAATACTCATTTATTAAAAAAAAAAAAGTTGGATGTCAGGTTGCATATTTTTTTATGTTGAAATCACAACTTTCAAAATGACCTACTGACCTAAAATACAGAATTTATAAAAAGCCATAATCATTTATAGCACAATATTGGTTTTAAAAACTATTTGATATTAAGTGATCACCTTTGAGCCCTAGATGGAGCTCTAATCTAATCAGAGATTCAGGCATAAAAAAGAGATGAGTTAATATTAGTGATGAATCATTGGATTCCCTTCAGTCTGTGTGAAGAATAATAATAATACTGTTTGGCATCAAGCTGTCTCTTCATCGCAAGCTGTCAATGACACAGATCTCTTTCTTTTACTCTCTCTCTTTCTCTGAGGAGGCAAAGAGAGGCTGAGAAAGTCTTCTAGTTTATTAGTGAGTAAGAGAAGAAAAGAAAGAGGAGGAGGAGAGGAGAGGAGAAGAAAGGAGAGGAGAGGAGAGGAGAGGAGAGGAGAGGAGAGGAGAGGGGAGGAGAGGAGAGGAGGAGAGGAGGAGAGGAGGAGGAGGAGAGGAGGAGGAAAGGAGGAGAGGAGGAGGAGGAGAGAAAAGGAGGAGAGGAGAGGAGGAGAGGAGGAGGAGAGGAGAGGAGGAGAGGAGAGGAGAGGAGAGGGGAGGACAGGAGGAGGAGAGGAGAGGAGGAGAGGAAAGGAGGAAAGGAGGCAAGGAGGAGGAGAGGAGAGGAGGAGAGGAGAGGAGAGGAGAGGAGAGGTGAAGAGAGGAGGAGAGGAGAGGAGAGGAAAGGAGAGGAGAGGAAAGGAGAGGAGAGGAGAGGAGGAGAGGAGAGGAGAGGAAGAGGAGAGGAGGAGAGGAGAGGAGGAGAGGAGGAGGAGAGGAGAGGAGGAAGAGAAGAGAGGAGGAGATGAGGAGAGGAGGAGGAGAGGAGAGGAGAGGAGAGGAGAGGAGAGGAGGAGGAGATTAGAGGACAGGAGAGGAAAGGAAAGGAAAGGAGAGGAGAGGAGAGAAGAGGGGAGAAGAGGAGGAGAGGAGAGGAGGAGAGAAGATGAGAGGAGAGGAGATTAGAGGGCAGGAGAGGAAAGGAAAGGAAAGGAGAGGAGAGGAGAGAAGAGGGGAGAAGAGGAGGAGAGGAGAGGAGGAGAGGAGGAGAGGAGAGGAGAGAAGTAGAGAATGAGGAGCGATAGAGTGATGGAGTCTTATTGGCCAAGCAGGATAAAAACACCCCCATACTCTAACCCCCATATAACACCTCCTGCTGCCTCCTCCTTATCAATAATGAACAAAGAGGGGAAAACCCCCTGGTGGCAGACCACTGTGGCTTATTGAGTGGATTATGCCAATGTGAGCCAGTCTGCCCAGTACAATTATAACCGGATCATCCAGTGACAAGCAGAGGGATTAAAGCTCTGTATTAATCTATTTGTTATTGTTATTCTCTAATAAAGAAGAAGGGCACTCTTATTTTCTGTCACTGTATGTGGCTCTTGAACACACCTCACACACCTATATGAAGTTAAAAAAAAAAAAAAAAAAAAGGATGATGAGGTTTTTAAAAAATGCAGAATAATGTGCCATATTTCACCTGGGTGTTGTACAGTAGAGTCGAGGTTAATTATTACTTTATGTCATTTTTTACGGAAAGTGACTCCACTGACACTTCCGGTTTAAACTGAAGAAGCCAGTCTGACATCTGGTGGTCAGGGGTTGTTATGACAACAACAACGACTGACTTTTGTCTTGTATATCATACCAAAAATATCATATAAAACACCCAATAGAAAAGGTGCTATGTACCAAGTAAGTGTACACAGTATTTACTACATACTAACAGTCACAGGTAATCATTTTCTGCAGTTAGAAATCAAAATGATGCATTAGTGGATCAAAAAAAAATTAATCTGCAACTGTTTTCATAATCTATTAATCACTTATTAAGCAATAAAGACTAATATTATCATTACAGCTTCTCTTATCTGTGTTATACATGATAGTAAACTGAATATTTTAGGATTTTGGACTGTTGATCAGACATTGAAGGCATCACCAACAGCTCTAATAAGTTATAAAAGGCATTTTTCACTATTCTGACAAAAAGATAAACCAGTGCACAAATCAGCGTCAATGAAATTAAGATTTTGTAGTGTTTTCATTTATTAAACTTCACAGAGAGAAAGATAAATCTCTTTTTTAAAGAGTTAAAACTTGAACTGAAGATCTTTCTGAAGTATAGTCTAGCAATCATAATCCACATTTTGGTTTAATGTTTTCCAGCTATGTACAAAGTAATTGTACACAGCATTAACTACATACTAACAGTCACATAATCATTTTCTGCATTAGTGGATCAACAGAAACTTAATCTGCAACTGTTTTCATTATCTAAAAATCACTTTAGTCATTTATTAAGCAATAAAGCCTAACATTAGCATCACAGCTTCTTTTTTATGTGTTATACATGACAGCAAACTGAATATTTTAGGATTTTGGACTGTTGATCAGACATTGAAGGCATCACCATGAGCTCTAAAAAGTTATAAGAGGCATTTTTCACTATTCTGACAAAAAGATAAACCAGTGCACAAATCAGCGTCAATGAAATTAAGATTTTGTAGTGTTTTCATTTATTAAACTTCACAGAGAGAAAGATAAATCTCTTTTTTAAAGAGTTAAAACTTGAACTGAAGATCTTTCTGAAGTATAGTCTAGCAATCATAATCCACATTTTGGTTTAATGTTTTCCAGCTATGTACAAAGTAATTGTACACAGCATTAACTACATACTAACAGTCACATAATCATTTTCTGCATTAGTGGATCAACAGAAACTTAATCTGCAACTGTTTTCATTATCTAAAAATCACTTTAGTCATTTATTAAGCAATAAAGCCTAACATTAGCATCACAGCTTCTTTTTTATGTGTTATACATGACAGCAAACTGAATATTTTAGGATTTTGGACTGTTGATCAGACATTGAAGGCATCACCATGAGCTCTAAAAAGTTATAAGAGGCATTTTTCACTATTCTGACAAAAAGATGAACCAGTTAATTCAAGTTATTTCAATATGTGCACAAATGAGCGTCAATGAAAAATGATTTTGGAGTGCGTTCACTTATTAAACTTCACAGAGAGAAAGATAAATGTCTTTTTTAAAGAGTTAAAACTTGAACTGAAGATCTTTCTGAAGTATAGTCTCACATTTTTGTTTAATGTTTTCCAGCTATTTGCATCTCTTCTGTTTCCTTTGTGAACTTTCTTTCGAGTGTCCTTCATTTTGATGCTTTTTCACTGTGAACGTCCAAAATACTCTTTTCCAAATAATCCATTAGGTGTTCAGTTTATTAAATGTCATAAAATGAAATAAAAATGCTCTCACAAGTCTCATACACAAGTCAACACACCCCAACTATATTTGCAGTGTCATTAAACAGACAAGAGCAGAGCAGCAGATCCCTCCATCCTAATGAATGATCAACATTGTCATTGATTAATTTTCTACAAATCATTTCAGCCTGTCCTGAAAAAAACACTAAATCATTAACTTTACTTTACTTTTACTTTTTAACTTTTAACCTTTGGGGACAATAAAGTATCTACCTATCTACCTGCCTACCTATCTATCTATCTATCTATCTATCTATCTGGTGGATGTCAACATACATTCAGAACCAATAAAACCATTACAATATTAAAATTATATTGGTTTACACTTCCTGATCCTTCACTGCATTATCATAGCTCTCCTAAAATCTCATTTCAACAGGAATGACATAATATTAGGTAAGAAGGCTATTTCATGGTGTCTTTGAAAGTATCTGACATCAGTAAATATTTATGACTCAGGTTTATGATTTAAAGAGGTCAAAACGAGGTCAAGCAACACTTCTAGTATATAGAACAACTTTATTGAAGCGGTACTATAAGTGCTTTGACCTCTTTAGACTCTTTTCCTTTCTCCATGCACCTTGGAAGAAGGTGAAGTTGTGCCAGAAACGTCTACTCTGCTTCTCATGTATATAATTAGGGCTGAGCAATATATTGAAATTATATCGATATCGTGATATGAGACTAGATATCGTCTTAGACTGTTCTAGCTGTTCCGTTATATACTTTATACCCACTTTTTCATTATATCCACATTACTGATGATTATTTATCAAAGATTTCATAGTGTCAATATTTTGTGAAAGCATCGACAGTCATCTCTCTAATATTGTTGTAATATCGATATCGAGGTATTTGGTCTAAAATATTGTGATATTTGATTTTGTCCATATCGCCCAGCCCTATATATAATATAAAATACCTTTAAGCTGCTAGTTGTAATTCAACAATGCAAATATTATGCACAGTGTTAAAGTCCACTGTTTGACTGTGATTTATGATTTTTAAATAAAGGATAATAACAAAATATCAGCTGGTTGTAAAAACAGCATCATCAATTTGGCTTTTAGCAGAATTTCAGCTCGTGTATCATCCACACACACACACAGACACACACACACACACACACACACACACACAGTCCTCTATTTACATCCACCTCTCTCCCCTCTCTTTCTTTTTTTCTTTTTTTCCCAGCTCTGTCTCCCTGATGCGTCTCTTCATCTCTCAGCCTGAATTCAATATGACAGCCACACACACACACACACACACACACACACACACACACACACAAACATAATAATGTGCCTCGGTTACATCCATGGGCCCAGAGGTAATACAATACTTTTATAGCTAATATTCTCTTTCAGTCAGCCATTAAAGGCCTACTGGAAAAGGGAGTGGCTTTATAACTCTAAGTGCTCCAGATTATAATAGGCCAACGAGAACCGGTGGTTACAAAAGATAGCGGTTGATGAGCGCTGGTGGGTTGCTAATGGAACATATAATAATCGAGCTAAGAAGTGAGATATGCCACAACGTAGGCGCATATTTAAATGATTATGGAAATTTTAAGATACGGAATAGAAAGAGTGCGTGAGAGTAAAAGAGAGACAAGAGGTGTTCTTTCCATCTTTCCAGTTATGGCTCCTATGATTTCACAGAGAGGGGAGGACACAGAAGGGAAGGATCAAGAGAGGAGAGAGGACGAGCAAAGAAAAAAAGCCGAACGTCTATTTTTAGCATGGTGTTTATACTGTCAGATTTGTATGTTACATTCCTCGTCGCGGCGAGACTATCATGCAGCAGACAAAACAGTAATGATCTCATATGCTCATTGGCTGGTTTCTGTCAGAGAGCCGTGCGAACTTTGACCTCAAGAGCTTTTCACAGACGACTGGTTTGTGTGTGTGTGGGCGTGTGTGTGGTTTTCTGTGTCCTGGCAGATGTAAGTAAACAGAGTAAGTGGCTTTAACTCTTGTGGTGGGGAGACACATGGTCAATTCATGAGTGCCTGGAGATTTTCCAGAAAATTAACATTGATTTTTTAATACATTTATATTTTATGCACATCCTGAATTTTTTGATATATTTTATTTTTAGTAGTGAGTGTGAAAGCTTAGTCTTAAACTTAGAAAAATAAAAGCTGAATTGATTTTTTTTCCTCTTCAGCAGACAAGAGTTGAAATGTCATCACATAGCCTCCACGTCTCCATGACAACCTATCAACCTCTATTCAAGGAGAAGGACTACAGAGATGTAGTAGAAAGCGAGGGAAACAGCTAGTAAGTGGACTTTGACTCTAGCGTGATATGGACTGTTGTGAAGAGAGCTGTTTGACAAGGAGGAGGAGCAGGAAGAGGAAGAGGAGGAGTTCAGCTCAATCAGAGCTGATAAATACTGCTGAGATCAGGTGTGAGCCCTCTTTTCTACCAACCTGCAGCAGCAACCTGAGCCTCATGGACAAAATCAAATATCACAATAACCAAATACCTCGATATTGATATTGCAACACTATTGTAGGGAGGCCTACTGGTGCTGTCACAAAATATACAGTGAGATCTGTAATCATCAGTTATGACTAGAATGATTAAGTGGGTTAAAGGTAAATGATAAAACAGTGATAACAGTATGATGAGTTCAGAAAATTACATAATTTTACTGTAATGCAGCCTTAAAAACCAGGAAAAGACAACGCCTATGTCTTATCATGATGTCACAATGTCTAAAATCAAAGGCAATATCTAGTCTTGTATCAAAATATTGATATAATATATCACTATTTTTTTCTATTTTACAATCATAGAGAATGAAAGAAACCATTTTACTTCACCACAGACTCAAATCGCTTATAGTCATTCATTTCCAACTGCACGATTACTTGGCTTAACATTGGAGCTCTATTTACTATTTAGCAATTATTATAAATTATTTGTTGATGGTCTATGAAATGTCAGACCATACTTAAAAATTATGACTTCTTGACCTTTTCTCTAAAAAAATGTATGTAGGTTAATTGACTGAAACGTTATTCAATAAATTCATAAGGGCTGACAGTGTGCTGGATTACATTTTTTTATTATGAACTAAATATTCAAGATTCAAGATTCAAGATTTCTTTATTTAGTCCAGAAGGAAATTTGTCTTGGACCATACGGGCTGCTACAGAAACACATAACATGACAAGAAAGAAAAAGACTAGTGCAAAAACACACGAGTGCTAACAGTGCATTGACATAAGGTGCATACATTGCATCACATTACAGAATGGAAGCCCCTCGTTAACGGCCTGAGTTTAACAGAGCAATAGATAATGGGATGAATGAAAACTTATATCTGTTCAGGTATCTTTTCTTGTTTTTAACTGGGACTCTGTAACGTCTGCCAGAGGGTAGCAGTACGTATTCTGAATTCAAGACATGAGAGGGGTCGGCAATTATTTTCTTAGCCTGTCTAAGTACAGTTTCCTCGAATATTACCTGGAGGGTAGGGTGCTCCCTCACCCCCATCACTTTCAAAGCAGTGTGGGCTAGTCTATTGATTTGAGACTTTGACTTCACAGTTACGTTGCCAAACCAAACAGAGATTGCATAGCGAATCTCTGTTTGGCTTCTTTAAAATAACAGTTCTTGACAACATTATATGAAGTTCATTATCCTATACAACAAAGAAAACAAGACTTGAGAGGCAGGAATCTGCAAATTTGACCAATTAGTTCAGCTCTACTTGAAGTAAGTTTATTTAAATGCCAAAATACCTAAATATTGCATAAAAGCTATCAACTTGCCTAAGACAAAGATATGCACGCCATTAAAACTGCTTTAATTTCTTCTTCATCTCATTTTGTGAACATGCAGCTCAACATTAAACACCTTCGCTCAAAAATCAAAAAGCTACTAAAATATAAATAAACATATATTTATGTGAACCACATGATTCACATTATATGCAGATTTACATAAAATGTGCTGGACATGGAAGAACAGTCATCCATTCATCCAGTTTGAATTTATGAGTTTACAATCACACATTCATTTCCACCCATGTTGGATTAACTAGTGCCAAGTCTTCAAGTTTGTGGCACCATTGCATCATGTTACAGTAAAACGTTGCGTAATATTTTTAAAAATGTAACGGATTTGTCATGGGTTGTTAAATTTTCATGTACAACTAATAAGGCTTGTGTGTGCTTGTCTGTGTGGGTGTTATCACCACCTTACACACAATTCCTTGTGAAAGGCAAACTCTGATAGAAGATAAAGGGAATAAACTGTGCCAGAAACATGGGCAGGGTTTATGGGGTTTTTTATTCTTACTACGAGACACAGTTCCTCCTCTGTTTCCAAAGCTCTGTCTCTTATAATGTGTGGCTCTCGCTGAAAGCCTCCCTAAAGCAATGCCACTTGTCACAAATCAAAGGACCCACTGTGAATTTGTTCACCATTTAGATTTCTAACCATGCTGGTTTCACATGCACGGACATGATACGACAACATTCAGAGGAATGTGAAGCCAAGCAATAATGTTGAACCGTGCCTGCTTCCATGCTGAGGGAAATACCAAATATGTGAGTTTCACCTACACATTTTATTGCTGGGGAGAATTTCAAGTAACATCTGTCACCCAATAAACAGTTGGAAGATGGACTTTCTGTGTTTTCTTTCCATGTGAGCGATGAGAAGTTTGAGTTGCTCTAATGGATTATGACAGTTTCTCTATATGTGTGAATCTGTCTGTGTCTATGGTGTGTCAGCAGAGATCAAACTCAACTAGAGTCAAACTTGAGCTTCAGCTATCAGCAGACACGTACTCAATGTTGTCCTCAAATATTAAGAGAGTAGCTTGTGTGTGTGTGTGTATGTGTGTGTGTGTGTGTAAGCCTGCAGACATGTCAGGTGTGGTTCTGCACTGAAGCCTGAGAGTTATGTGCGAGCGTTTCTGTGAGAAAAAGTGGAAGAGAGAACCGTAACTAACCATGGCTTTGTAGTGACATGTATGCTGATGTGAGCTAATGGGCCTTTGGCTGCAATGCAATGGAGGGTTTTTAAAAAATCTACCTTTAAATACAAGTACACTGTGCACATATCTTGTAAATCCCCAATCTATGATGTCCAATGCCTTCCAGTAATCACTGTATTGGTAACAGACTTGATTTATGGTTCCTGCCACATCTACTTCTAATAAACACCACAAGCACAGGTGTGAACTTGTTGCATGCAGCTGTGGATTATAAATGAAGATTGTGAAATCCAAAGACAAAGTAACACTAACTAACACAGTAAACTTAGTCAATGCATGGATTGAGGCCACCCAGATTTGCCCAATGTGCAAATAACACAACAAATGAGATTTCAAGCACTTTATGCAAATTAACAAATGAAAAGCAGCAATGTCACAACTGCTTTTTTTTTCTCTTTCAGCTATTTGTTTTCGTAACTTGAGGAATGTCGATCCAACCACAACCACCACCTGATAAGATCTGCGTTTTTATGCAAACGACGCCAAGAGAAATCACACCTGCAATCTTTTCCTCTTCTCATTTGTCACGTTAAAGGCTCTTTTGTTTTGGTGTCTGTGCAAAGTGAAGAACTGTGTATCCCTTGCAAAAAACTATCAGTGACAGTTTCTGCATATTAATTATATCATTGGATTGAATCTTGATAATGACCAGCCAAGAGGAAATTAGTCTGAATTCATATTTTGGTTGTCAAGGCAGTGCTGTGGCAATAGATGAATCCCCATGGTAACAACCATAAAAGTGGTCGTGATTTCTCCATGACGACGCCATGACTGTGACAATTCTGCTGTGTGAAGTGATCGGGGGATTTGGAAAGGAGCGGCCATCCTGTCATAATCGAGTTTATCTCACACAAAAAGAGACATCTCATAATCTCATAGACATACTTTCCAGGAGTGACACAGATAACCGACACAGGTAACACATACCAGGTTTACAGTTTAACTATTAAAACGCTTTCATCTTTGGCGGGAACATAAAGAAGGGGGTAAAGTTCTCCTTCCCAGGGGTTATATTCCCACCACCAGCTCTTAAACAAATTGTTGGGTTTGTCGGTCCAAGGAAAGTCATCAAAGGTTCTCGTCCTTGTTGGCGGATTGTATATACATCTAATAACTAAACAGTCTTATGATTCTACAGTAAGTGAAGCTTCTCCCTTATCATCAATTACAAAATGATACCAACATAAACTGCCAAATGTACACAATAGATGCCAGAGCTACTTTATCAAAGCTACATCATTAACAATGGGTCCAAAAAGGTCCTTTGGTAAAGGAAGCAGCTGGTGGTTCCACTCATGGGTTTGTACAGTTGCTGTGATAAGGACTGCGGTGAGTACAGGATTTGAACACTCAAATTTGAGAGGAAATTAGGACAAAAATCAGCAAGAGGAGTACAAGTCTGCATTTTAACCAACCAGTTAGACTGGATTTTTCTACATGAACCCATATGACATCAAATTAACCATGACGTGAAAATATTGTTGGACATTCGTAAAGTGGAAGTGGCTCGTTGAACATTCAAATTTGAGAGGAAATGGGGACAAAAATCTGCAAAAATAAAGAAAAATGATGAATATTTTCAGCAAAGCAAAGAGTTCTTTCCATTTTAACCAACCAGTCAAACTGGATTTTTCTACATGAACCCATAATAACCATCAGATTGAAAAGGTCATTGGACATTCGTAAAGTAAAAGAGGCTCATTTACAGAAGAGAAGGAACCCCTCAGTCAGTTAAAGTGGCTCATTGAACATTCAAATTTGAGAGGAAATGGGAACAAAAATCTGCAAAAATAAAGAAAAATTATGAATATTTTCAGCAAAGCAAAGAGTTCTTTACATTTTAACCAACCAGTCAGACTAGATTTTTCCACATGAACCCATATGACAGCAAATTAACCATGACCTGAAAATATTGTTGGACATTCGTAAAGTGGAAGAGGCTCATTGAACATTCAAATTTGAGAGGAAATGGTGACAAAAATCTGCAAAAATAAAGAAAAATGATGAATATTTTCAGCAAAGCAAAGAGTTCTTTCCATTTTAACCAACCAGTTAGACTGGATTTTTCTGCATGAACCCATAATAACCATCAGATTGAAAAGGTCATTGGACATTCGTAAAGTAAAAGAGGCTTGTTGAACATTCAAACTTGAGAGGAAATGGGGATGAAAATCAGCATAAATAAAGAAAAAAATGATGAATATTTTCAGCTAAGGCATAAAGTTCTTTCCATTTTAACCAACCAGTCAGACTGGATTTTTCCGCATGAACCCATATGATAGCAAATTAACCGTCACATGAAAAGGTCATCGGACATTCGTACAGTAAAGGAGGCTCATTTACAGAAGAGAAGGAATCCCTCAGTCGTGCACACACACACACGACTATTGAGAAAAAGCAGACACACAAACACCAGTCACAAAGAGACAGACTTTCCATCCTCCCTTGATTTACAATCTGTCTTTGTCTCGGGCCCAGCGCACTCACACAATGCTAATGGCAGCAAAAAGGACACGGTTCCACGCCTAAAATGGTCTCATCGCCAACTCCAGTGAGCTGCACAGCGACAGGAGCTGGATCCTGACTCGCTTTCTTACCAACACGTAACTTTCCCAACCCCCCACTTTGATTTATACACGCATGCAATCACACACACTTTATTTCTCACAAAGTCATCTATCCGGAAAGCTGCAAGACTGAAGAGGAGTCTGGTGGGGTTTTTTTAAGTCTGCAGTGGCTCAATGTTTTTGTCCACTTCCACAACTATTAGATAAAATGTAATATGCGTCCTTGTGGTTTAGTTGCATCGATTTATTTAATAGCTTTGGTTGCATTTGGGGCCTTGATTTCCAGCTGTAATGACATCTCAGAGATTAATAGGTGTGTCTGTGGTTCATATGAGCTGGGAATACTTAGTGTGCTGGTATATCTTCATGTTTTTCACATCTGATTACACAACAAATAACTATCACATACACCACAAGGACACACCTGAATCATTCAAGACGCAAATGATATTATTCAGAGGCAGAAATAAAGCAACACAACAGAAAAAAGGGGAGAAAGAGTGAAGAGTGAGTAGTAGAGAGAAGGGGTGAGAAAGAGGAAGAGGAAGGAGACTGAGAGGGGCAGGCCTACTTGGATATCTCTCCTCAGGCAGTGAGTAAGCCTTAGATAAGTGACACCCACTCCAAGTAGAGGAAAGGAAGGGAGGACAAAAAGCTTGGTCACAGCATCACTTATATAGGGCCCTATAAAATCTGTTTTATTTTTTCCCAAATTCCGTTTTTTCCGTTTTCATTTTAGTGAATCCTGTTTTTTTTACCTTTTACTCTGATTTTACTAACAAAAACAACAGTTCACCTGACACATAGAAGTCCTTCAGGAACTGCTCGGCTCTGTACTGAGGTAGTCTCGAGTTTTCGAAGTTTTTTCGCCGACAAAGACAGAGCCGTGTTCAGCCGCTTCGCCATGCTTACATTGTTTTGAAGGGGGATGGGCTCAGTCTGTGGAGGGGGCCTGTTGTGCCACCCAGATTTGCTTCCCTCCGTGAGGTTTTCTCCAGACATACGTTCCTCTTCCACACAAAAACAGCATTTTATGTCAAATTCTGCGATATTCCGCGTTAAAACAAAATTCTGTTTTAATCATCCAATTCCGCAATTCCATCCGCAATTCCGTGATCGCGGAAATCATAGGGCCCTACTTATAGCGGTAACATTTCAAACCAGATCAATTAATTTTAATGGAATTGCAGAGATCAGTGGATATTGAGCAGATTGTACTTGACGAATGTTCAACTTGTGCTGGAGACTCCAATGTGCAGTGCAGCTTCAATTTTTTTTCTTTCCGTCTCTACATGAATGCTCGCCTACACAATATCACTCAATTCATTTCCGTCTCTAGTCTCTACTATTTATGGTACGTACAATGGTACCGTCACACCTCACATTCACAACCAATCAAGTTCCAGGATGGCAACCAAGGCATCAAGGAACCCATTATTGGGAAGGTCAATGCACGTGTGGAGCTGACACACATTGACCCATTCAGAAAGATATAACACAAGCACAAGCACACACACCCCATCCCCCCAAATGACACCATAGTGTCAGTCAGTGCCACCATCATGAGTCGTGAGTGTGTGTGTGTGTGTGTGTGTGTGTAATCAACTCAGTCGCCACTGCCTACTCGCTAGAACTCATTCAGTCCTCCATTCTTCCAGTATGCAGATGTTCAGACAGTGACAGTAGTAAGATTTTTAGTCAGTCATGGTTCTGCTGACGCACAGTGTAATTTCCATCAACATTTATTCTAAACCAAGAATCATATAGAAACCAGAATCTCCTCAAAATCATCTTAAAGAAATGGGTTTCCCCCTGAAATGTTGCTTCAGCACTATTTTTCATACTATTGAAATATTTCTTTTGGAAAATATTACACATTAGTTGAAACTGATCAACTAAAAGGTGCACATTTATTGCTATGCTTATTGTCACAGTGTCACAATAACTTTTCACTATCTACAGCAATAAAACATTAGACACACTTTCTCTATCAAGTGAATGGGAAGGTGTGTACAAACTTTTCACTAGAACTGTAAATCGACACGTCATATCCAAACCACGTCTGTTGATCTACGTGGAGCTTCACCTGCACTTCAATGGGGATCAGTATGGCCCTTCTATGAATTACGCAAATTACCATCAAGGGTGCAAAACTGTGCATCGCCTCTGGGTTTTTTAAAATATTTACAGCACTAAGACGACGATGTAAACAAGCCCAGCCACAATTTACTGATTTGCATAAAATGCGGCTATGTCAGCTCTAACCGCAGAGAGCTTTGAAAGCCAATTCTTTTGACTAGAACATTTCTGTAAGAGGTTTAAAAATAACATAACAGCCTACTTAGTAAGTATAACTAACTGTTTCAATCACTTCATGCTGGACTGGAGCTGGTGTTAGTCCATTATAAGTGAGGAAAACATGAGCAGGATACGGGAAATTAATGTTGTGAAAAACACTCTTTTGTGTGTTGTTGTGGTGCTGAGCAGAAAGTTCTGGTCACTTTATAATGCATCTTTTAATGTGCATTTCTCTTTCTTGCATTGTCCATCGCTGTCATTGACTTTTACAACTTGGCCTTTATACAGCTCTGTGTGTGTCTAGTAAAATAAGGGCTGCAGATTTTATACCTCCTTTTCTGGGAAGTTACTTTTCAGACACAGTGTCAGTTGTCAGACTGGTCAGTCTACAACTTTTCACATATTTTGCACCCCTGAACAAGGGAAGGCAAATCATTTGTATAGTATTTGTGTATTAAAACATGGCAATTAAAAGTGTTAAATTGGAAATAAAATTAGGAACAAGAACAGTACCCCCTTTTTCCCATGTTACCAGCACATAACCTCTGTTCGGCCCTTAAATAAATAAGGACAAACACAATCCAACTGTTAAGCGCCTTAAAAAAGGCCTCAAATCCTAATTAAAAATCCCCCAAAGACTTCATATACTGTCATCTTTCCCTCTATCCGTGAGTCCTTCATTTCTGTCCTACCATGAACTACTTTGTATCTGGCTCAGCTAGTCACAGACCTGCACACACACACACACACACACACACACACACACACACACACACACACACAGACCAACAGACATGGGTTTCCACAAAATAGTTGGCACTGAATACACTCACATACATCCACAAATGCAAACATACACTTACACATTCACCGGAGTGTAAATATATGTAAATGTCACTGACCTCCACATATCTGTTACTACAATGTCATGTTTATTTGTGGCTCAAGATATTCAGCATGTGATTAAACTAAATCTGCTAACAAGTCATATTCTCCACTGACAAACACTAATAAGTCAGTGACTTGACATTACCTCACCACAACTGAGGTCATGTTTACTCATTCTATTACAATACCCGGCACTGACAGCCAGTGTGAGTGAATCAGTAAGCTCACTGCAACCCCCATGCAACAATCTGAGTCAGCTCAACTAGACTTTCTCATTACAATAGAAGGAAAAGCTCATGCAGTATAAATTAATACAAAAAACTAGTGAATGAGCTGAGTAGGCTTTGTTCTCATGACCTTTTGTAGTTTTTATGTTTCAAATTGTACTATATGCATGCATCGGTTTGTTGCTAAACTCAGCTGCAACCTCTAAAGTAAAGATATATTGAAACACACAAATGAATAAAATGATGAATAATCTCATAAAGTTTAATATTAGAATTATTGTTTTGACAGAATTGGTTTACAATTTCTGCATTAGATCCAACATGAGTCAAAACAATCCCACCACAAGGTCCACTGGTAGCTGTTCTGGAGCTTTCACTCATATCACACCATCTTCCTCAGCAGCAAAAGTTCATCCTGCGAACTTTTAATATCAGCTTTTCTGGTAATAACATGGACGGGGGAAAAAACCCTTAAATCCCCAGAGAAATGGAAATTCAAGCTGCTATAACTGGGAATACTTCGCCTGCTGAGGAAGACTGTGTGATACGAGTGAAAGCTGCTGAACAGCTACTAATGGACCTTGAGGTGAGATGGTTTCGCCAACTGCTTTCAGTGAGCCACAAGATGAGATTCTACCATATCAGTAAAGTTTTTATGCTTGGTTCAGATGGAGATGTTGGCATATTGATGAAATCGGACTTTTATCAAACAAACATGACGTAAATGAAGCATGTGAATTAAACATTGACTGAAAACATATCCCTCCTGTTGTCTTCCCGTCAACCATGCAATTATTGTCCTCCCAGATAAAAATTGACGCCATTTGGTTTGACTGTTTATAATAAAGCATAAGGTATAAATTATCACCCAATTCTGTGTTAGACCTTTTTAGCCAACTTATTACCACAGGTTTTAGATGTTTCTGAAGTATGCCTCATTTTTGAGTGAACACCTGTGAAGGGGAGGGATATGTATGGTGCAACAGTAAAGCACCAATTAATACATGAAAAAAACATATTTCCATCATGTTTTCTTCAGTGGTTTTTACTATTTGAGGTTTGATTGGTGCCCATTTAATTAGGTCAACTTGCTGAACCCTTTTCCTCTGCAAAAAATTAGCTCATTATCTTGATGAACCAACTCTTTGTGGATGGAAACATGCATTAATTCACATTTTATTTTGCCAATTTCCTGCTAATGTGGTTATAGATTTGTACTATAAATACAATGCTATGTGTAAATTTTCTCAGCTCAGCATTTAGAAGAACAAAAAAGCTGTTTCTGAGGGTCGCTCCACTGACTAACATTAACCTCATGCAACTCCAAATTTGCATATTATATGTGCATACACTACAGTTAATAGTTACCTAGCAATTGTACTGTACTTAAAAAAGGAAATGCATATCACTATTTCTTCCAAAAGTGTGGATTATGTGCCTTTACTTCCCGTCAGACCACCTTGTAGTAGATACACAATCACCTTTTTGTCCATTTGCTTTTGAGCAGGACATAGGTGGAGTTTCACTGTGTTTGCTCAGCCGCAATAAACCTCCTGCACACTGTCTTGACAACAGGCAGTTATTACTACAACTACAGAGAAACTAGACTGGCCTTCCATTTTCCATTGAAATCTGTGGTCAACCATTAATAGGCGGATGAAAGGAATCGCAGACAGAGCGGCACACCAACAGGCTGATAGATCAACAGGCGAAGACAGAGCATATAGCTTAAAGAAATGAAGAAATACATCCTTTTTTAGAGTAAAATTTCTGTATACTGCAGGTCAAAGAACAAATGGGAGTAATGCCAAACCAACTACGAAGGTCATACACACTTAATAATTTTTGAAAGGACGGATACATTCAGGTGACAGAAAAGTGTCTGCCTATTCCAGCTTTTCCTGTTTCTCTACATATTCAAGCATTTCCTCTGGTTCTGTACCCCGCTCCCCTACCCCTACCAATCATGTTTCGTCAAATATTATGAGAGAACGACACGTAAAACTGCATTTTCTATATTAAATCATTCCACGCCACATAATCTCTGTCTCAATTTGTTCACTAATTATCTGTGTCAAGTGTTTATTACATTAACACACCTAACAAAACAAGCAACTAAAACAAATACAACCTTGCAAATATTTAACTTGTAATTAAAGACATCAACTTTACTGCCTTGTATTGTAAAAACAGTGCGGTCTATCAAGTTAATGTATTCCAGCTGCCACAATTAACTTAATTATAGTTTATGTGAACAGTCTTTTATTGAACCAAACCTCAAAGTCAATATCTTGTCTATATTATCTGAAGGCTGAGATGGTTCAAAGTTCAATTTATTCATTTAGAAAATCATGCAAATTACGCTTCCACCCTGATTTTAATAAAACACAAGATATAAACACACAGAACTACGTGTCAGCCATTTAATGTATTACCTTAACTGCAGTGTGTTATGCAAGAAAGTGTGATGATTAGCCAAAACTTAGTGTTCTGCTGATGTGACGAATTCATTTGAAACAATTATTGCAAAAATAAACAAATATTGTGGATAATGATTCAAGTTTTGGGAGGAAAGGCAATCAGGGAAACATAAAGAAAGAAGTTAAGATGGTGTAGCAGAGAAACCAACAAACTGGTAGACAGAAATGATCCAACAGACAAACAAGAAGTCACGTGATCAGGTCAGACTGAAAGACAGCCAATATAACACATAGAAACACCTGGAAACACCTGAGCAAAGGACACCACCCCCTCCCCCCAAATAAAAAGAAACAAGGTATGACATGAAGTTTGGCTTGGAGAATCTTTACACCCCTAGTACTTTTACTTTTATACTTTAAGCACATTTTACTGCTGGGACTCATGTACAGTACTTTTACTTAAGTAGGACTTTTCATGCAGGACTATTACTTGTCATGAAGTATTTTGACATTGCTGTATAGGTATTAGGATTTGAGCACATATTCCACCACTATACAACCAACTAACTATCAACACTGGATCACATTACAGTAATTCGTGACACACCTGCGATTGACTGACAGTCTAAGCTCATGGTGTCATAACAACAACCTCCGTAAAGGAAAGTGAAAGGCTACCCTTGACATGCATGGCTGATCTGTGATAGGAATGTAGTGTAAAACATTAAATAAAATAATAAGGATAAGGATCTGCAATTTTAGATTTCAAAGGGCTTAACGGCCTCTCAAAATAATATAAAAATACTCCTTGCAGAAGGAGAAAGAGCATATTTTGGGGGAAAGATGTCAATGCCACAGCCTTAGGGGCAGTGAGTGACGTACAAACTTGCCATGCATGATATACTACATAGATACATAGATATATTACACATAATTAAGGCTTAATGTTGTTGTTTCATTGACTCTTTTTGCATACTTTGACTATATTGTTATTGTGACATTCATGCCGATAAAGCGAGTTTGAATTTGTTGCCTAAACGTTAATATTAAACAGAATACAAGGGCATGCCTTTTGACACTATTTGCATTTCAAATAACTGGACTTGTGATGTAACGTTTATACTTTTCCAGGGACTATTTCTCCCATTTTTTTCCAACATAGCAAAATGAAACTTTAAACTGTCAGGAACTTTTTTTTTTTTTTTTTTTGAAGGAAACCCTCTGAGTTTGTATTTCACAGTCTAATCAAGCAACAGAACAACAAACCAAGAAGCAAGCCCTCTTAAGCTGCAAATACTGTCATTTCTTACCAGCAAGAAGGTTTTTTTTGTTTTTAAAGAAAAAAGAAAGAAAGCTGGAAAGTGCGCTTACCTGGTCTTCGTGGTCACCTGTGGCGGAAGAAGCCATGTTGAAGAAGTGTGCAGCTGCTCCGCGCTCACAGGTAAGCTTGTTCACAGGACTCTAAAATAGTCGCTATAAAAACACATACGAGCAGGTGACATTTGCTTACAGCTCGTGTCTGACTAGCTGAAAGGACTCAATGCCTTCAGGTACCCCAAAGTAAAGCCCGGAGACAGCGGTGAAAGTGTCGGGTCGTCCCGGTGGAAACTCGGTGGAGCGGTGTGGTATCCAGCTGCAGCCCGCAGGGACTCACTCACAGTGAAACCAATAAGGAAACACAACACTAGGTGGCAGCATTGGGCAAAATATTGTAATGCTTAATATGAATGACAGGAGATTAAAATAAGTAGCATATTAGCCTATACCAATATTTCTGCAGGATCATCTTGTTGACATATGCACTCAGGCCAGATGTCTATATTGATTTAGCTTAACCAGTCTCCTTTTCTGAACGCTTAAGGTCTGTGTAGGGGAGGGTTGGTAGTCACACTATTTACTTTCATTTGAATCCCTTATAAACTGTATCCTTAACTGATTCCTGGTGTAATGAGGCCTTAAGTGTGAGGTAGAAATGGAGTGAGCTTGCTCAGTTTATTCTGGTCAAAAGATTGTCAAATACATCTTAGGCACTCATGACAACCATCCCCATCGTGGGGTTGGTGGTCACAGTTCAGTTTCATGTTGAATGTTCATGAATGTGACAACCATGCCCAACTGAGATTTTTTTAAACAAATACATGTTGCAGTAAAGCTAAGAAAATACCTTAATTATAGCTCTCTCCTTATACTTTTTAATATTTTATTATATTATTTAATTGGTTTAACACAAAAGATAAACACCAAAGAGCTAGATATTTACATTAACACTAAAAGTACTGTCACCTCAATGTCAAGTATCGTATTTATGGATGTTTTATAAGAGATGGAGTTGTTCAGATGGCGCATATGCTGAAAAAAACTTCTCACTTCCAGTTTTGCGTTATGGGGCACACTGAAAATACTCAGTGTTTCCCCCATTCTGCCCAAAGACTTCTTTTAAATCACTTATCTCAGCTTTAGATAAGGAGGCTGAGGAGGATGCATCTTTGGCTTTAAGAAACGGTAAACATTTTAGAGGAATCAGTTCAAGAAATTGACTAATTAGTGGGGTTTGATTTCCTCGAAATAGGCTGTAGTAGGTAAATATGCTTATATATGATGACTTTATAATTGGAAACTGTTCAAGAGTTCAAAAAAACAACAAAAAAAACAACATGTTTGCATGTTCAGCTGACCTGCAGAGGTCAAATGGCCTACTAAGAGTCAAATGGCTTTATGAGAATACCAGTCATATTTATACTGACAGTAAAAAAAATAGAGTTTGAAAAGCTGAAAGCCAGCCAAAGTCACTTTTTAAAAACAATCTGCCTAGCGTACACTATGGTCACCATTTGCTCTGCTAAGCAGGTAATAGTTTTAGTCATGTTTCAAAAGCAGAACTAAAATTAGATAGATACTAATCACACAACACTGCATTTCATAATATTTGTGTAGGAACAAAGAATACTGATTGTTTTATATTCATTAATTTTCCCTACTGGCTTACTGGGAACCTTGTAATTAAAATCCATAGCACTAAGGAGTGGCAGAAGTACAGGAGACTCCCTTGAAGGTTTATGGACCCATTATTGAGTTAAAACAACAAGCCATGAGTGTTTTATAGGTAAATAATTTACAATCTTGCACTTTAGTGAAACATTAAACTTGTGTTTTTCCACCAAGTCCTTACTGTGCTGATACATTAAAAGTTTATCACTGCAGTGATATAAAAGCATGAGTACCTGCAATGTTTGTACTGTAACACATGAGGGCAGTTATGAGTTGAACTTGAGTGGACTGACTTGTCACACTGATTTAGACCAGTTTCCAGACAGGTTTCCAAAAGATGTTCAGTAAAAAGCCTTTTCCTACCATGTGGATGTCTGTCAGAAGTAGAAACATGTAGTAGTGTTTGTACCTAGTTTTCATACCTGTATAAGTGCAAGTTTATGGAATTGACATTAAAATTTGTTGGTTAAATAAAACAAAATGGATTACAGCAGTAGTTGACATTTATCATTTGTAGCCGATATGACTGATTAACATAAATGTAAGTTGAGCATTTTAATGTCCTCTTGAAAGGTTTTTCCAATGTTTCTGACACCGTGAAATAACTAGTCCCACGATAATGAACATTTCAATACAAAACACATGGATAAAGTGCATTCTAAGCATGTGCAAAGCCGACTTTATGTTCCTCAAATCCTGCATCTGTTAAAAGGATGATTCACTCAGTTGTAGCCAATGAGTCTGTCCAGCTAACCCCCAGACTGCACTGCATTATTTGTTCTGCAGGAAAATTAGTTTAACAGAACGTCTTTGTCTCAGGTGACTCAGACCTCTAGAATGACTGTTTTGCCCCCCCACCCCCACCCGGAAAAAAAAGGAAAAACATGACCAAAAGTAGGTGTGTTTGTGGTGAAGGTTCACTCCATTTATTGGATTTTGGCATAAAGGTTGTCAATTTGTGGCTGGAAAAGAGTTTTGAGCTCAGCCCGCTTGGCTTTGAGTGTGGGAGTAAGCAGACCGTTCTCAATGGTGAACTGCTCTGGGTGGAGGTGTATCTCTTTCACCTGGATTAGATAGGAAGGAGGAGGGAAAAGGTGAACAGGGTTACATTTGGATGTCCAAGATAAAAGTTCCAAAAGAAAAACTTTGTTTTTTTTTTATATAGAAAAGGGACCTGCAGTTTCATTTGAAAGCAAATGTTGCACTGGGTTTAAACTTGTGAAAATAGTTATGTCCTCATTAGTGTAACTGCTCATTTTAACCACTAGAGGGTGGGCTGAGCCAATTTTATGAGGTCTGAACAAGCAGATTCCTGCAGAATTATGTAGAGTTGAACTATTAATTTGTTGATTTGATTAATTTCTTCACAGAAAATGACTGGAGGGCAGAGCAATTACAAATAACCTCAAGTTACCCCTGATAATGGCATATTTATTACACATACAGTATTCATTTGATTTGGGGAATTCATGTGAAGTGGTTACCTGCTCAAAAGACTTAAGTCCTGTTTCTTTGCCCAGTTTGGTCATGTCGGAAAGAATGGCTTTCTTAATTGCCTGCAAACAAAAATTTCCTGTTAGAAGCATTCCAACAAAAAATAATATTTAACTACAAAAAGGCTTAACACTGCTCTGCTCTACCTGTTAACTTTATTTGCAGATATCCTGCCTTATGGGTTTTATAGCAAGTATGCACGACTATTCCAACTGGCTCCCGTTAGTGTTAATGATCAGATTTACTGCAGATATTACAGGTGTTTTCTTAAAGCTTAAAGACACACTCATTGTATTATAATAACACAAGATCGCCAAGTATCTGCCTGATATTTGTTTGTTTTGTATAACTGAAGAAATACCCTCCTACACAGACACATGTTTAAGAGTGAATCTGACAGAAGCATTACCATATTTTTGCAGAGATCCTCAATGGAGCCTTGGCAGCCCAGACTCTTGGCAAGACCTGGCAGGACCTCAGGGTCAGGGACTACAATTGCAACCAGGCAGGACTACAGACACAGAGCAGAGTAGTGATTATCTGAGGCATCAGTGTGTATACAGTATATAAAAACACATGCTAGTGATGCTGGATTTACCTGTAGACTGTCTCCATGCACAAATACTTGGGCAACAGGTCCACTTCGGACGTAGACATTCTCAATCTTCTCTGGTGCAATGTATTCTCCTTGAGCCAGCTTAAAGATATTCTTCTTCCGATCAATAATCTTCAGGACTCCACTCTATTGACCAGACAGATTGGGGGAAATAACTTGTGAATGTTACTAGAATGAAAATGTCAAAAAGTCAAAAGTCCAAAACCCATTATGAGACACGCCATCTCTAAAATATTTTTCATTATTTTCCACATATCATTTGACTACCTTGCTCTAGATATAGCTCAAAAAAGGAAAAAGGGTTGGAAGAGTGGAAACAAGAGAAAACTTGTTAGTTTAAAAAGGTGCAGGTAGTCAGATTTCAGAGCTAGGCTGGCCTTTTCCTCCCCTGTTCTCAGTCTTTATGCTAAGCTAACAATCTCCTGGCATTTCAAGGCTGTAGTGGGGTAAATCTTCTAATCTAAGAAAGTGTCAAGCTTTATCTTTAAAAAGATAAATTAGCAAGAGAGTATTTCCCTTTAGCAATAGTTTCAACCTTGTTCACTTTCGTCGTAGAGAGAGTTATGATAGATAAAAATGATACCACTCATGTTTAGGAGAGTGGTATCAATCTTTTTATCTTACCTTTGGCAAGTAAAAGGAAGACAAGCATATTTCAAACTATTCTTTTTAAACTGCAGTCCTCTCAGGTCCTGCAGGTCCTGTCAAACTGCATAAACAAGATGCCTTCCAGAGCAACCAGAAATTCTCCACAACGACACAATTAAGCTGTTTCAAATACTTTACAGTCTTTCCATTTGACTTGGGGGGCTACATCAACAAACACTGTGCACATGGTACAGCACAGTCTGTGGTTGTACTTTGTCGGTGATAAGCTTTGAACAAGTCATTTACTGGAGGGAAAAATTACACTGGCATTTTCCTGTTATCTGGGATTTGGTTCTTACCGGCAGCCATTTTCCAATGTCCCCAGTGTGGAGCCAACCGTCTTTATCCAAGGCCTCTGCAGTCTTCGCAGGGTCTTTCAAGTACCCTTTGAACACATTTCTACCTTTGATACAGACCTGGGAGAGACCACAAAGAACACATACAGACTAAGATCAGTGGACTCAAATTTTCTCAACATGAAATACAGGTTTTGCTTAAAAGCGTGAGATTTATGACCTAGTAGTTATTCAATTATTGTCACCCCGCCCATCCCAACCATTGACCTTCCACAGACGTACCTCTCCTTCACCATTTGATGCGAAATAGTTCATTTCCTCAACATCCACTAACTTCACAACGTTACAAGGCAGAGGCACGCCAACATGTCCTAAGATGAGATAAGAAATTCTTTTATTAGTCACACGATGGGGAAATTTGCATTATTACAGCAGCAAAGTGGACAGTAAAAATAGAAGAGCGCCAATAAAATAATAAGTACAAAAGCAGTAAAAAGATATGGTGAACACATCATGTGCACAGGGTTGTTTGGACTTGCAGAGCAATTTTGTACCTCATTTTAAAACTTGCATCAAGTGTTTTTTGTCCACTTGGGGGCATTGGAATTAAGGCATGAGTGTAACTTATGCTCACCATTTAAAAGTTGATATGTTGAATTTGTTAGTTGCTCTGTAACTTCTAATGTTTAAATTAGCACCATCTTTCATTTAAAGTAATTTTTCTATCCATCTGGTAAATGTGAGTACAATTATTGAATCTCCTTTAGGTCAGTTTTCTTCTCTGCTTTACCAACTCCTGAGAGAAATATCTGGCTCATCAGTTGCTAAATGCTCCACTATGTTAACCAGCTAGTCTACAGCTGTCTCTTTGCTATTTGGTGCTGACAGTGGCTTTTCAGAGCATTTTCTCCTTTCAAGAAAAAAAAAAAAAAAGGAAAAAAAAGCTGGCTATAAAAACACAGAGCCCTGAGAGTCAACCATAAGGGTAAAATTGCAGCCGACTGTTTATGAGCTGATATTTGCTATAAAGCCGGGGGAGTCTGGTAGAAATTGATTTTAGCCACTTCAAAAAAAAAAAAAAAAAAAAAAAAAAGGTATTGTCAGCATTTTCTTTTTTTTTTTTTCCTTGTTTTTTGTCTTTAAAAACATGCCAACAACTTCAAAAGTCACGTGGAATAAGCCCATGTCGACATTGGAAGCAGCAAATGTGTCACAGTTGAGGTTGAAAATCAGGCCACCTCTTAGCTACATACCTGAGGTGGCATCTCCTGGCAAGGTGAAGGTACAACCGGCTGTGCACTCTGTCTGACCATATGCTTCAAAGATCTAAGGGGACCAATCAAAAATCAGAGGATTGCAAGAGTAGTGTGACCAGGTTATCATGACATCAAGCAACCAATACCAGCTGGATACTGTTACACAATCCCTACTGACCACAAACATGTGCATCACTGTATTGGTGTAGTTTTGTTGTACTTCCAAAAAAAAGGTTACTTTTTACCAAAGTTCAAAGAGAAATACAGATTTAGAAACTGGGTCAACACCAGCTTCTCTTTGAACACACTCCGTTTACAGAGAAGGGTAATTAGAGGCCAAAAAAATACTGCATTTGGTGACCTGAGTAGTAGTAGGTTTTAAACTGAGCCTTTTAAAATATCCCTTGCAGTGAGACTGAAGGTGAAGTAAACATAACTGACACATCTCGTAGTAGGTTCGCATTACCTGGCAACCCAGGGAAGCTCTGAGGAAGTTGAGAACAGAGGGAGAAATGGGCGCTGCTCCGGTCACCATGACCCGCACACGTCCTCCCAAAGACTCCTGGATTTAAAAAAAGGTTCAGCATGCATCAATTAGTGAGTTTCCTCTCTCCCCATAATATTATTCTATTATCTAGTTTGAAAAGGATCAGTACCTGGACTTTGTGGAAGATCAGCTTGTCCCATATGCTGTTGTTCCTGATGATGCCCTCCTTCACTTCTGCGTATTTCCTCTCCACAGCAAAGTTCAGCAGCCATTTCTTGAAAGCTGTTTGGGCTCCACTCTGAACCTAGAATTATATTTTTCACCCTCAAATATTAGAGCTCTCAAAGTAAAAGACTGGAATGAAGATGGATGATGACAACTGGTATGAATCACTAACTTTGTCATAGACGCGGTTGAGAAGTCGAGGCACCACAGGGAAAATGGTGGGCTGAAGGGTTTTCATGTCATCTGGCAGAAGTCTGATGTCCCCCTGGAAGAACCCTACCTTAGCACCAGACCCATACATCACAATCTACAAGAAACATTTAGAGAAGGCATTCATAAATTAAAGAAAAAACAATAAAAACACTGCTTTAAGAATACAACCATTGTCAACATCTTTGATCAAGTTGTTAATGGAGTGTGGACCTTACCTGTACAACTCTCTCAAACATGTGCGCTAAAGGCAGGAATGAAATGCTGATATCCTGAGTACTTGGAACAACTGCCGACTGCGGGATGCACAGAGGTAAAGTTAACAATAGATCCATTTACCAAAAAAAAAAAAAAAATGCATGCAAAATATCCTCAAACCAAACATTTAACAGCACAATGATTCACAGTTCTTATACAGACCTCAAAGGTTTTGATTACACCTGCAGCATCAGAGACAACATTCTCATGGGTCAGCATCGCTCCCTTAGGGTTTCCTGAGAGTGACACACAAATATTTCAGCTTTAAAAGACACAGAATAAAATCTCACTTCAGCTAATACATCAGTAGGTTTCTTTAAAAAATGTAAGTTTACACAAATGACCAGACAAACATCAATACTGAATGCCATGTTAGATTTTTTGTTCAGCAGGTTGAGAATGTAATTGGGCAAAGCGATTATTTAGGTTAATGTTAATAGCAGCATGCCAACAATGAGTGTTAAGAAATACAATGGTTAAGATATAAACATCTTAGTTAGCATTCTAACATTTGCTGTTTAGCAGTATATATAAAATACAGACATCTCTAAATGAAAAGTCAGGGGATCAACAATGTTATTACTACAATTCATTCTGACGAGGACATTGTCTAAAAAAAGATCTCCACTTTTAAAATAGTTTGCTATGAAATTTTGTACAGTCAGACCGACCAACCCACATTGCTATCCCAAGCCTTGCATGGCTGCCGTATAATTTCAAACATTATGGCTGCATATGATTTTACATTACTTTTGATGTTTTAACTTTTTAGAATTGCTGAATCATACCCCACAGATGACTTAAAATGCCCACAGAGTGCAAAATGATTACCTGTCGTGCCACTGGTGAAGCAAATAATACTGAGGTCCTCAGGCTTCGGTGGCTGTTGACAACAGAATAGTTTCAAAACATGCAATTTTCTGAATCTCAACCTTTGTTTCTAATATATTTATGTAATCACTTTCAAACTTACAATTGGCTTTTGATGGTTACTTTTCCCCAGAGCCTGAAGAGCAGAAAGATGGAACATGTTTTCAATAATGTTTGTGCTTCTACTAAATAGCATTAGTGGAAAGTACAGCTCAAAAACAGTGAAGCCATTATAAAAAAACACAAGCAGTGACTCCCTGTAAACACTGTGTTTAGCATGCATTACCTCCACATCCTGTAAGGACACAATGTCCACGCCACACTTTGTTCCTCGCTCGACCAACTCGGAGTTGAAAGGGTCCATGACGACGATAGTTTTGAGGACTGGAGTCTGGCCTTTCTCACAGTTCTGCAGCAGTGTTTCTACTTTGCTTTGATTGTCACAAAGCACAGTGGAGATCTCCGCTGAAAGAAGAACATTTAAGCTGAATTATCAGTAAAATTGACACACTTACTGCGGATATTATGAGTCAAGCAAATGCACTAGATAACATTGCAAGTTATATTTGTTGGCATTATAGTTTCAGGCAGAAAGACGCCAAGTTTTATAAAAAAGGCAAGACAAGCAGTAGCATTTAAAACAGTAGTCCTACTCTTAATAGGACTGTTCTTTGTCTTCTGATAAATTGCCCAGATGTGATCAGATAATCAAAAGCAAAATGAAGCACAGATTGAGGGAGTGGTGTGATAAATAAGTGAGGAGAGATTAGAGCACACTCGACACAGATCCCTACAGGGACTGGAGGAGTTACTGGACTCAGACTTGACCCTGTTATTAGCATCATTAAGAGCAGAGAGGCTCCAATTACCTTGGTCAATAATGAACACAAGAGCCTCAGGACCCAGGGTGTCGTACAGGGGAACTGCTACCATGGAGTAGGTGTAACATGCCAGTTCACCAATAATCCACTGCGAATGACCCGTGAAACAGTGAGACAGCAACGTTATAGTCAGTCAGGGTGAAAAATGCTCTTTTTACAACTGCAAAAACAAATACTTCACTCAGTTATCCCTTCTCTTACCTCGGGTCTATTCTGAGCAAAGATGCCAATAAAAGTGTCCTGCTGTGGCTTCAAACCCTTATGGAGGAGCCCTGACCCCAGGTGCTCCGCTCTGTCAGACACCTTCATAAAAGAGGAAGTGGAGGAAAGGTCAGCTGCAATGAACAACTGTTTATCTCCACCATGCTGAAGAGTGCTGATGGGTGTGTTGCACGTTGTTTTACCTGTCTGTACTTCAGCCACTGGTACGGCTTTCCTGGTTTTCTGTAGCCCAAGCATGGTCCGTTACCTGCAAATAATGGAAATGGGGCCCCAACATCAGCTGACATGTATTATAGTTGTTATTTTGTTTGTTTCAAATTAAGTGAGAGGAATAGTCATACAGTTTAAAAGTCTTTATACAGATTGGAAAAGCACATTCATTAGCGAGTTTTAGGAGGTACTACAAGGTGTGTTTTATACAAAGCCCCCCCCCCCCCCCAATTTTAAGTCTCTGTGCTATGCTAAGCATCTACTGATTGTTGCTTAATTTTTAGCATATAGATTTCCATGTTCTGTCCAACTCACAGCTGGATCTACTATACAGGCAACCATTCCTTTCATCTAAAATGTTATATAAAAGTGGAATAAAAAAAATGTATATAGGATTATATAAGAGTGGAAAGCACATTTTAAAATACTTTGAGTTTAAGCCTTTACATGATGAATATCCTATTCAAAAGTAGCCTTCAATATGACCAAATGCAGGGTAAAACCTTCATAAACGGCATCATACATATTTCTATCCTTTCTACCATAGCCATTCATTTCAAGACGAAGGACAAGTGTAATAGATTGCTAACATAGCAATCACCAATAGAAAGCTGATAGCATCAAGGCCCAATTTGTGAGTGCCATTAAATTAGAAAAGGTAAAGAAAGTTTGTACTACCTGAAACTTTCAGACCCCTTTGAAAAACTTCATAGATGGTCTGTGCGTTGTCATGGTAATAAGACACCAGGTTGTTGTTATCAAGAAATGCAGCTTTCCTTGCTCCATCCTAAGGAAGTCAAGCAGAAGCACTCACATTACAAAAGTCCCCCAGTCATCTTCAGTTCTTACATTATTACCACAACATGATGATGCTCAGTCACCAACACATGCATGCTTCTGGATATTAAAATAAAAACTTTTTGCACTCTTTACCTTGATACCTGTAGTTTGGCTGTTGAGGTCAGTGGGGGTCCTAAGGGGACTGGGCCGTGAGTTGAGGTAAAACAGGGTTGCAGCTGCCAGGGCAAACAGGGAGATGATGGCCGGGGTCGGGAGAGGGGAGAAGAGCAACTGGAAAAGGAATTCCATGGTGCAAGGTGTGCTGGGACAGAAAAACATAAGGGTATATTATTATTTAGCCAATTCTCTTCGACATTGGTTCACTGGTAACATAAAGTTCAGTCGAATTATGCCATTTTCAAGACGGTCCTATTACGCAATTCTGAGCTCCTTACTCCGCTCTTGAGATCGTCCCCGAATACTGCGGTCAAAGTCAACATTTCTTACACAACCACTATTCCTAATCACTTAAGATAAGAGTCCTGGCCATTAAAAGCTCAGAATATCGTAACAGTGATAGGAGGCTTAGTAAAATATTTGAGTATTTACATACATAGGCTATCATTGGAACAACTGTTTAACGGATGTTTAATGAGATAAAGACATCAAGGGAGATGTTTCACCTTTTGTATGCATGAAAGTTTTCTTGACCTTTGGTACACATTGGGTTCAGAGTCATAATTGCCACAGGGGGCAATGTCAATTATTTTCTGAGAGGGTTATTTAGAGTTCAAGCTTGTTTTATAGCAGTCGTGTGGCAATTAGGGTTTCAAGTAAAATCAATTAATTAAAAAACTACTAAGAAAAGGTTTCTGCTTTTTACAGTGAAACATCTGCATGCATCTGGGATTATAAAAACACAACTAATTTAAAAACAATATCAGCATTTTAGCTGCTGTACAACACTCATCTGCTAAATCCAATAATAGTAAGAATGAATGAACAGAACACTTACTGCATACCAAATTGATTAAAAATGACCAATGCCACAGCGAATGTTACATTGGCGACCTACCTGGCGTTGGTCCTCTCAGGTGATCCACCCTGCTCCCAGTTGACAGGCAGGTGTGTGGCGTGTGTGCACAGCAGATCCTCTTCCTCTGCTCTGAAGGGTGACACATGAAGAATGACAACTCATTAAAAAGAAAAAGAAAAAAAAACAGCCTGGCAGAGTTAAAAAGAAACCTTTGAACCTTGGCCACTATCACTTCCACTGATAAACCCCATGAGCACAGGCATCAACACTGAACCTGAGTCACATACTATAATATTAAAAGAGTGTATTATGCAATGCTTTATGCTTCTTTAAAAAAAAGATATTTAAAACAATCTGCTCTACCAACTAATAAAAAGGTCTGGTTGCAGTCTAGAAAGAAATACTTGAGACCGAGCAAGGTAAAGATGCTGCAGTTCAAGAAGGTAAATATTTTTATGTATGTGCTTACATTTTAAAAACTGAAACAGACTTAAACATTTATGCACAGGTTAAAGAACCATCAGGTCAGTCAGTTCATCCAGTTTTCTTTTATCCCCTTTTAGAAGTTCAAGTAAGACTAGATTCATCAAATGGTACAAATATTTACTTTGAATTCAATCTAGTTGAAAGCTCATCTACGCCGTTTAAGTCAAGAAAACTCCAAGTCCCTCTGTCAAAATCAACCATTATCAAGAAAATTAGGTGCAGTAGGGTGTAATCAGCCTCTCTGTGTGTGCATTACTTGATGCTAATGCTCAATCAAGTGAGATAAGGTGAAGTTGTACCTTACATTAGATCACATGATTAAATGAGACCTTGATCAGGTTTATCACGCTGTCATCCATTCACTCTAATATGTGCATTGCATTGTGGGATTGTTAGCATAAAAAGTAGCATCCATGCCATGGAGATTTTTTTGCTTAATCGTGTAGTTTGTGTGTGCAGATAATGGTAAATTTACACTGTATAGTAAATAGAAAGTGATTACAGACACCAACCTATGTAATATTTGCTAAATGGCAGCCACCATGGACACAAAAACAACAAAATAAAGTTGAATGTTAACTTGAAGCAGCAGAGGAGAGTAGAGAAGACTCATAAAGACAGTAAACTGGCTCAGCGATATCTAAGTTCGCTGACATTAGCAACCATAAACTACAGTCCATGTCATATCAGATCAAGTAAGGCAAAGTAGTAACACAGAAAAACACCCAGAGTATTGATGTCTTTTATTTTCTTTGCAAGAGGGAGATTTACTCTTAAACATTGCATAGTTCAGGCTTGTAAATCCTAAATAATGAAAACAGGCCATGAGGGTAAAATAAATAATTGTTGTGAAGTTCTAAAATGATTATTTCTTCCAAGTCTAATGATCTAAAGACACATTTAGACTTTTAAGTGAACCACAGGTATAATCAATACATGCTACCAAACATATTTCTCCACTCCATACATTCACCTACACAACACTAAACTTCTAACATGGCTGCTTTGTGTGAATGTTTAGATCTCATACTGGGCAGCGAGATGAAGGTTCATTAGGAGAAGCTTTGAGAGGTTACCTGGTGGGATTAGCAGAGGTTGTTGGGACCAGTCTGAGCAGGGATCTCCAGGGGAAAAGCAGCTGAAGCCAGCAACACCACTAATGTACAATCTGCTCACCTGTGGTCATTAGCACCTTAAACTGCACACAGGTGTGAGAGGTTTTCTGCATCGAGCAAGGTTCAACCTGTGCCATCATGTTTTTGCAGCCTAGCACCAGAAGAAAACACTCTCAAGAGATCTGCAACACAGTTTTTGCTGTATTGACTTTTTTTTTTTTCAATAATCTCACTTTAATTAAATTAACAGATTCTCGCCTGTAGTCATTTTCCACTCACTTCATCTGTGTGTATTTGCATGCAGTTTAAGTGTGACCTTGTAAGAGATAAAACAGATAGTGATGAACTTTGACACTAGATTTATGAACGTGAGTGATAACTGGATGTGGTACCTTTGGAATTTACTGATATTGGTTGATAATATCTAATCAGTGATCATCTTGCCAAATTACAAATCAGTCTATTACAAACATGGTCAACATAAAATCATGCACAACTCCTCTCTAGTACATCCAAGGTTTTCCGCTGTCCTCTCTTCATCAGCTTGAAGCCTTCACTCCTACTTTGTTCTCAAAGTAAATCAATAAAACAATCTAAAGCAGAACTTGTAAAAATGTTATTTTTGATAGTTTAACTCAGTTTTTTGCTGGGAGTAATAAATGTGAGCCTTGAAACCACACAGAACTCTTTATATTGTTGGAAATGAGTGCATTGTGACTCATTTAATCATAATCTACCTTATGAGTAATACTTGTAAAAAAAATAAATAAATCAAATAAAGTCCTTTTAGATGGATTACAGATGCATGATCAAATCCATTTTGGATTGAAACATGGGGACACACCAAAAAACAAACAAACTGCACGACAGAAAAGAGGAGAGAATGATGGACTTAATCCCTCTTTGTACCTCCCACTCTCCTCCACATACACTCATTTTATCCTCCCTTATCAACTGCCCAGAATCACCAGGGAAGTTGTGTATTTAAACCCAGTAACATGAAGCAACTAATAAGATGAGGATGATGTCAAGGACGGTGTATTCTTCAGGCATGAGCCAGATATTAGTGCTTCATGTAACACTTGTGTTAAGTGTTGCCTCGGTCATCAATAACGGCAGCAATGCGTCTCATCCTCACAAGATGCTGATTGGCTTCCAGGCTCCTTGGAACATGTCCTTCCCCTTCAGCGCCCTGCGGCTGGGCTCTGCCTTACAGATAGCTGTGGAGAAGGTGAACACCAATCCATCCTTCTTGGGAAACTACAGTCTGGATTTTGTCTTTGCAGATACAGACTGTAATCCCAAACTTTCTCTGGGAGGGTTCATTCATCAGGTGTGGAAAGAAAACGTGTCTGCACTCTTTGGTCCAGCATGTCCTGAAGAAGCCGAGGTATGTGTTGATGATGTGATGTTTGTTAATGTGGAAAGTTGTAAATGATGCTTCAATCTTGGTTCTCTTCAGGTGATTTATAAATGAACTACTTCTTATTATCAACTAAGGCTGCAGCAATTATTCTCATGATTGAATAATCTGCTGGTTAACTCCTCAATGAATCAATTTCTCTATGTAATGTCAGAAAATAGAAAAGAAAACTGCCCATTATAACTTCTTAGAGCTGTAGATGAAATTCAAAATGTCTTGTTTTATCTGATTAATGATCCAAAATCCAAACACATTCAGTTTACTATCATGTATGACACACAAAAGCTTAAAATCCTCACATTTGAGAAGATGTAAATGGTGGCATTTTCCATAAAACTGACAAGTGGATGACTAATCTGTGGTTTAAAAGGTGGCTACTGTATCTTTTATATTATTCCTTTTTTGCTGGGAGTTGGACAAGAGGACTGAGATGTGTTTGCTAAATATTAATTATGTCGATCAACCAATTGTATAATCAGTGAATCATGGCAATACTACAATCTACAAGCAGCAGCATGGTTTGAAAACTCACCACAAGCTCCATTTAGTAGCTGTTCTGCAGCTTTCGATAGTATCATATGATCTAATATGGCAAATTCAATATGTCCAGTTGTCATGACATTTTGGGTTTAATGTTATAGATTACCAACATGTAAAAAGCAAGATTGTAAAAACAAATTGAAATACATTTATATCCATAAAAACAGACTATATACCATCCTTTACTGCAGATAGTTATTATATATCTAAGCATATATCTATCTATTATATGCATCTAAGTTATCGTGTTAAACTTCTTTGTCACGAGCAGCTCCTACAATAATCAAACCTCTTAAAATTATATATAACTTATATACTTATATAACTATATGATTAATGATTTGATTTCTTTTTGAGTAACTGAGTGTTCATCCATGTGTAATTTTAAGGACTTCCTCTGGACATACGTCTTTCTTGATATGTGGACAATGAATTAGATCATTTTATACTCTGTTTTTTTTAAGAGGGATAAGATATGCTTTCCATTACATTCTCATGCCAGTTTTTAATTATATTGTTTGAATTTTATGTTATTTTATGGGTGCTTTCCCAAAGTGTTGTGTAGTTGTGTGAAGGCAACAACACAACAGGCAGATCTAGGCCATGTAGCTTCAGTTCATGTACTCATCTAAATGTAAAACCTGACCACAACACCACTTATTGTTTTAAAAAATAAATTAAACTGTACTTTATAGTCTCTATAACTCACAGTATTACTACCTCGCAGGTCACTGGTCTCATTGCATCAACATGGAACATCCCCATGTTTGGCTTTGTTGGACAATCCTCCAAAATGGACAACAGTGCTATCTACGACTCCTACATTAAAATCACGCCTCCTCTTAAAAGAAGCGCAGAGGTCCTGGTGAAGACCTTGGAGTTCTTCGGATGGAGTCACATAGCGATGATCGGCGGGGGATTAGACTCGAACACTTGGGACAAAGTTGACGCTCTGTGGAAAACTGTGGAGAATCCACTGAGAGCCAAATTCAAATTGACTGCAGCCGTCAAGTTTGACACCAGCGATCCTCAGCTCATGCATCGAAATGTTAAGTACGTCTCAACAGTCGCCAGAGGTAAGAAAAGTGTTTCTATGTGCAGTTTGTGGTAAACTCTGACTCGGTTGATTCTATAACACCACATTAACCCAATTACACCTTTGACCTGTTACTGTTTCTGTATGGCTGCGTTCACACTGCAAGCCAAAATCAGATTTTTAGACAATCTAGATTGGAACCAGATGGCTCTTATGAAGTCTGAACAGTCATAAATCACATGAGATCCGATTTTAGCAAACCAGATTGAAACCACCTTTGGGAGGAAGTTTCAGATCTCATTTGGATAGATGTGTCTGAGTCTGAACAGCTCCAAACACTCATATCAGATTGGACCGTCCGTGACATCTCTCTAAGTCTCTACGCTACGTCACTCTATGCGACACGAGACCCGTGCTTATTCCAGCTGTTGTTGCTAGGTGACATCACTGGAGGACTTATTCCAGCTGTTGTTGCTAGGTGACATCACTGGAGGACTTATTCCAGTTGTTGTTGCTAGGTGACATCACTGGAGGACTTATTCCAGTTGTTGTTGCTAGGTGATATCACTGGAGGACTTATTCCAGTTGTTGTTGCTAGGTGATATCACTGGAGGACTTATTCCAGTTGTTGTCGCTAACTGATATCACTGGAGGCAACGGAGGACGTAAACATCAGTCCATGGACAGAGGACCAAACCATATTCTTAATCTTTGGGGAGATTGCTCTGTTCAAGCGAAGCTCGAGGTTTGTTGTTGCTGTCGCTGTCACAATTATATGACATCACACAATACACGCTAGATGATGCCTCCGCTCTGACAACGTTGCCACGCCAACCTGTCAGATTGGTCATTAATGTGGCCCAGTCTGAACAGAGCCAAATCCGATTTGGACACTTGCTAAAAACAGTATGGACAGTCAGATTTGAGAAGGAATCAGATTTGAATCAGATTTGCCTGCAGTGTGAACGCAGTCTATTTGTCTAATGTTTTATGCTTTGCTGTGACTCCTCCACCTTCCAGTTATAGTGGTGCTAACAAACAAAGAGGACTCTATAGCTCTGTTGCTGGAGGCTGAGCGACAGGGCCTGATGAATGGTAACTTCATATTCTTCTTGGTGCAGCATTTCGAGGTTAGTGGCAATGTGGTGAGTAAAAAACAAAAACACTAACACAAATATTCAGCTTAATTTAAACTTGTTTAGCCAAGGGGAAATAGGAAAAATGTAGCTTAAATTGTATTTCTTCTTTCGTCAAAGTAAAGCTGCCAAAACCAAAATGTGCTTATTTTATTTTTTTCATTACAGGCAGGCTTCTGTTCATTAGACAAACAAGTGTGGGTAGTGGTACTTTTCTAACTAGCTGCTTTCCCATGCACAGAAATAAGATTGATTTCATCTCACTATAAGAAAGAAAGTTTTGTATTTCTTAACCCATATTTTTTACAGGTACATAATTTCTGAATGCACAACCTTAAAATAATTATAATTGTACATTTGCAAACAAAAGTAGGTTTCATCTAGCCGGCAACCTTAAATTTTTCAGCAAAAACAACAATTGGTGCTTGCAGGTTTTCTCAGCTGTAGCCAGCTAACCTTTTCTTTCTTTCTTTCTTTCTTTTTCTTCATCTAACAGACTGAGGCTAACCTTTTCTTCACAAGGTGGTTGTTTAACACCATCTCCAGCTATGCACAATATCATGCTACCAGACTGAGGCTAAATCTTTACAGGCTGATCCATTTAAAGTAGAAGATTAAGTAGAAATAAAGACGCAGTGTTCTTGCATTTCAGTGTAGAGAAAGTTTGTCATATTATAAGTATGATATGGAAAAATGTAACATCCTTCGTGGTTGTTTCCATAGCAACATCATCTCAATACTCACTTTAACTTTTTCCACGATAATAATATAACTTCCGTACTAACGTGTTTCTCGTGCTTATCATCTCGATATTTTCCCTGAGCAGGACAACTTGTGGAGATATGCCCTGAACAACAACATAAACCCCGCCACCAGAAGAGCCTTTGACATGACTTTCATCATTGGCCAGAAATCCTACGAAGGCTACGAGTATTATGACTTCTTTGAGCAAGTTTTCGAAAAACTTAAAGGGCATCCGTTTAGGAGCAACTTGACATCTTCAAGCGAGGCGAGCACTTTTGAAAATGTTTGAAAAACTACAATTCAAAGGTTGTTATTTAACCCTCCTGTTGTCCTCGAGTCAAGGAAGGAAGGGAGGAAGAAGGAAGGAAAGGAGGAAGGGAGGAAGAAGGAAGGAAGGAAGGTAGGAGGGAGGGAGAAAGGAAAAGAGGAAGGAAGGAAAGAAGGACAGAGGAAAGAAGGAAGGAAGGAAGGTAGGAAGGAAGGACGACAGGAGGGTTAAACAGTTTCACATTCATTTTGATCAAAAACCACTTTCAATGCCTTGATTCTGCTATTTCAGGTCAGCCCCTACTCTGCCTATCTACATGACGCAGTGCTTCTTTACGCAATGGGACTGAAGGAAGTCCTGAAAGACGGCAAAGACCCTCATGATGGACGAGAACTTCTAGAGAGATTAAAGAATAAAAACAACATTCGATTTTATGGTAGTTAACTACTTTGGTATATGTATTTAGAGGTTCATGATTTTTTTTTCGTTTGTGCAAAGACTTTTTCTGTAGTAAAAGTAGTAGTAAATATATTCCTTTTTTACAGTTTCTCAATCTTTTAAAAAACGATTAACTTGAAAGGTAAGTTTCAATATTCAAAAGTAACATTTCCTCTCTTTTTGCAAATAGTTGATGCATTAAAGGGTCAGTTCACGAAGGTTACAATGACAACTTACTTCCAGTGGTATCGAGCCATACAGATAGTTTTGATAAAGATCACCCAGATTTAGAGATTTCTGCCTCTATTTTTATATAATGGAGGTAAAGGGAATGTAATTTGATATTTGACAATGACAATGACATATCAAATATTTAACTGCAACATCTCTTTCCAGAAACACTGAACAATCCCTCACTGTCAACTGTTTTTATATAGGGACTACTTCTTGGTTCTTAAGTAGTTAATTAAAACTGTCAGATCAATTTTGGCTTTATTTTATTGGGCTGGTGGCCGAAATCTCAGGCACAGATTTCTTTTCATAATTTGAGTGAACTGACCCTTTAATGAGTCAACTCTTAAACAGTTTGCAAACCTAAATCTATATCAAAAAACGAAGGCTAGCACATTGTTAGCCACAGTCACAGTAAGTTTGATGCAGTGATGACCTGTCATTGCAGGTGCCTCTGGACTAGTCCACTTTGATGAAGAAGGGGAAAGAAATTTGGACTACTCCATTTATGACCTGCAGCATATAGGAGAAATTATCAAGTTTGTGCCTATCCTCGATTTTGACAGTCACACCAAAGTTATCCGGTAACGAAAACTCTTATACCATGAAACAATCTAGCAAAGTTCAGTTTTGGGAAACCCTGAATGAACACTTTGGGGGTTTTTTCCATCTCTAAACACATAATATTGGTTTCAAATGTTTTAAATGTTAATCACACAAAAATATATATTTCAGGCCGACATCTATGTTTGATTATGTGGTGTGGCCCAAAGGAAAACCCTCTGATAAACCAGAATGTGGTTTCAACAACGAACTCTGTGAATGGCTGATTAATGGTAAAGTAACATGTAAGACAAAACCAAAGTATGGATTTATATAAATTTAAAAGGCTTATTCGGACCAAGATAACCACCTTCATAATGTATTGTCTTGACGGGACACAGACATTGCCCTGCTGGCTCTGCTAGTGACCTTCCCCGTTATCGGTGTGATAGCAGTCTTGTGCATCTGGGTCCTCATTGTGCAGAAGTTACGACTCCAGACAAGACTTGATGACTCGTGCTGGTGGCTGATCAACTACAGAGACATTGCCATCATCAGGGAGCCTTCAGTAAGAGTGCATGAAAAAAAAAGAAAAGTGCATGAGCGTGTCTCTTTACTCAGTGTATGTGCATATGTTGTGGTCACATGCTTTTTTTGGTGTGTTTGTGTCTCCTCTAGGGAATTCAGAGTTTATCTATTAGCACGGGTAGTCAGAGTGGAAGTGCAGGCTCTCAGTCCAATTTCTCCAACAACAGTTATGGCCTGAGGGACAAGACAGGCAAAGAACAGGTCTTCATCACCATAGGCCTCTATCAGGTACCTCCTTTATTCAGGTTTTAACAAGAAAAACCTTCATTTTGAACATGTAGCTTCTTCAGTAGGTCTGATGTATTTCATTTTTTCAATAAACACTGTATCATGGGTGCAAATTTGGTCCAAAATATCATAGAAATCAAACAGACATGTCCTCAAAATGATAAAAGTCAACATACTTTAGGTCAAAAGAAAGACCTTTGGAGACATTTTTCACCATCTAACAGTTTATAGAATGACTAATTGAAGAAATGCAAAAATTAATTCTCTGGGAAATATGAATTTCTCCGTGAAATGTAATAGCAGTCCATCCCACAGTTGTTGAGATATTCCAGTCTGGACCAAAGTGGTTTACTGATCAAACCAACTTAAACCAACTGACGGACCGATAAGAGCGGCAATGCTAGCATAAGCTAAAAACACCTAAATCCAAAATTCCCAAAAGTCCAACTCTACTGGGATTTCTCCTTCTTGCTACAGAGATTATTACGCAGTTGCGGACTCATTGCCAAGGGGAACTCCTCCATCCAGCTCTGTCTGAAATGTGCGATGAGAACATGACTAATAATTGAAGAAACGCAAAAATAATTGTCAGATCGATAATGACAATTGTCCTCCTTAAATGTGTTAAAAAATGATTTCTTTAAATGGAAATGTACTTTTATAACTTTGCTCAGGTATTGTTTTCATGTGCCAGAACATCTCCTTTTGGCTAATGTAGTATTTTAAATTCCTCACAGGGCAATCAAGTGGCCGTTAAGTACATCAAGAACCATATTGGCAATAATGTCCAGAGACCTTCAATTATCGCAGAGTTCAATGCGGTAAAGTTCTTTAAGTTGTACCAAACATACTTATTGATTGTTTTGTTTTTTTAGTTCGTCTGATGTTTTTAACCCTCCTGTTGTCCTCGAGTCAAGGAAGGAAGGGAGGGAGGAAGGACGGATGGAAGGGAGGAAGGAAGAAGGAAGGAAAGGAGGGAGGAAGGAAGGAAGGAAGGAAGGAAGGAAGGGAGGGAGGAAGGGAAGGAGGGAGGGAAGGGAGGGAGGGTGGAAGGAAGGAAGGAAGGAAGGATGAAAGGGAGAAAGGAAAGGAGGGAGGAAGGAGGGAAGGAAGGGAGAAGGAAGGAAAGGAGAGGAGGAAGGAAAGAAGGGAGGAAGGAAGGAAAGGAGGGAGGGAGGAAGGAAGGATGGAAGGGAGAAAAGGAAAGGAGGGAGGAAGGAGGGAAGGAAGGAAGGAAGGGAGGAAAGAAGGAACTGTTAAAACAGATGGGGTCAATTTGACCCGGGAGGACGACACAAAGGTTAATTTATTTTATGTTACAGGACCAAGATCCAACTACAGTATATCTGATTGAAAAGAGTCATTGATACTTTAAGATACTGTATAAGTGAAGAATAGCAGATTGTTTCTTGACCCATGCAAAGATATATTGTATGCCTAACCATCTGAAACTCTTAAGACAGATGAAAGAGATGAAACATGAGAATTTGGTGCAGTTCTTTGGTGTGTGCATTGAGCCACCAAATGTCTGTTTGGTCATTCAGTACTGCAGGAAAGGCAGCTTGAAGGTCGGTATCTCACTTTAAAACAATATTGTACTTGAAATTCTGATTTAAAATGCTTCTTTGTTAATCTTCTCAATACAAATGCATGAGTAATTTGCTTCAACTTCAAAATATTAATTACTTGTTGCTATTGTTTTGTGTGTGTGTTTTCTTTTAGGATATTTTAAAGGCTTCAGATGTTGAGTTGGATAGGATGTTCAAGCTGTCGTTTGCCTATGACATTGTCAATGTGAGTTAAATAAATTACTTATTTTGAATTAATTTCGTGCATTGAAAGATACTAAATGTTTTTTCAAAGGTATATTAAACATTTTTAAGACACAACAATGCTGTGCTTTAAATAATATACAAATGTTTATTTCTCATTAAGAACCCAGAACTTATGAAAAGTTGAACTGCTGGACACAAGATGTCTTCTACTTAATGTAAAGTCCACTCTCATTGTTTAAGCACTGGAGGCTTCAAGTTTACATATGATAAACTTAAACTCAGGTTTTCAATGAGCACAGAGAAACTTCCCAATAGATTCATTTGAAAACAGCCTGCCAGTGTTAAACTCTGCACAGTGAAGCTCAAACATCCAAGTGGAGTAGCAAAAATAGAGGGGGACTACATAACGCTTTAATGAAACTTGAATACAAAAATTAGGAGAATAAAATAAAACTGAAATTTTTCAAACCCTTAAAACAGACACAAACTGAAGTTATAACACATGGCAGATTTTTTCATTTTAAAATGGAAAACCCCCCAAAAATACATTATTATTTGGAACTGTTTATGGTTTAAACCTGTTTGTTCACATTCCAGGGAATGGAGTTCATTCACAAGAGTAGCCTGAGATTTCATGGGAACCTGAAGCCCAGCACATGTCTGGTGGATAGTCGACTCCAGATTAAACTTTCTGGCTTTGGACTCTGGGAGTTTAAATATGGGACCAAAAAGAAAATCATGCCGCTGGAAAATCACAGTTATGAAGGTTGGTGTGTGGATTCAACTGTCAAAATTAAACTGCATTTATGTTTATCACAGCAGAGAAGTTAACTCGTTTTAGCTGTTGCTTAGTTACCAGATGTTTTGCTGGCTGTTTTAGGCATGTACTGGACGGCTCCAGAGCTTTTGAGACAAGTCAATCTCCAAGTCAATGGAACGCCCAAAGCCGATATCTACAGCTTTTCCATGATCATGTGGGAACTCATGTACAACTCAAAAGCGGGCCCATACGGTGACGTCAACCTAGACCCAAAAGGTCAGCTCATTGTAGAGCTATTCATTTATTTTCTTTACCCATTTATTATTTATATATATCACAAAACAAAGGAAGGACACAACAATGGCAGACAGAAAGGTCTGAATGTTCACTATCTTATATGTTGATGGTCATGTTAGCATGTCAACATTTGCTAATTAGCATTGAACACAAAACACAACTGATGCTGGTGAGAATGTCATTAATTTTCCAGGTATTTTGTCATAAACCAAAGTATTGGACCAGTGAAATATTTTACCTGGAGATGGTGCAAAAAGAGTTATCATCACCCAAGTCAACTAGTACAATTCTTCATGGCAATTTATCCAATAATTTAAAATATTTCACTCAAAACCACAAGAGTCAAGGTGCTGCAAAGTCTCTAGGTTTCATTCTCAGGTAAATATGATTTTTCTCCTTGAAATTGTAATAGCAATCCATCCCACAGTTGTTGAGATATTCCAGTCTGGACCAAAGTGGCGTGCTGATCAAACCAACTTAAACCAACTGATGGACCGATAAGAGCGGCACTGCTAGCATAAGCTTAAAAAACATCTAAATCCAAAATTCCCAAAAGTCCAACTCTACTGGGATTTCTCCTTCTTGCTACATGTTTTCTCCAGAGATTATTACGCAGTTGCGGACTCATTGCCAAGGGGAACTCCTCCGTCCAGCGCTGTCTGAAATGTGCGATGAGAACATCAACTCGATGATAACGGCCTGCTGGAGCGAAAATCCAGACCACCGACCACCGTTTGCGTCTATACGGAGACAGCTGAGGGACACCAGCCCCGATAAGTATGTTTTACCCATCTCTCTCTAAATATGGTTAGATACCTTCATTTTACATTTTACTTTCAAGTGAATGCACATGGAAATCAAGTAGCTTGTTTTAATATATTAAAATGCAGAGTGCATGCCTCCACCAAGGCTTTAAAATCCTGTGAATTTGTCATCTTAGATAAAGTACCATGCACCACATTTTCAGTTAAGTAGGTGCAGTAGTTCATGTGTCGATAGCCAAATTGCCTTATCTTGTGCAAATATTAGAGGGTAAGGCTGGTGATCTTCTGTATCTTTCTTATTGTGAGCAAATCAGCTAGCTTATTGTGCTACATATCACAATCTCTTGACTTTGTACTAAAGTTCTCAGAGAAAGATGTAGTTAATAGGTTGTGATCATGGATGTATAAAAAGAACTGGACACGACATTAAAGGCGGGGCTCCATTATTATGAAAGTAGCTCAGTAGCACACATGAAGCCAAAAAGTTTGGCTTTAAAATTACCCAGAACTTCTGCATCTGTGTGGCCCATTGAGCACGCGCACCCGAGACTTCTGCTAGCTAGTTAACTTCCACTTTACCCTCTGTTAACTTAAATAGGGGTAAAATGATTAAATCGTGCAGATCTTCTAGACTTTCAAAATGTGATCAAATTCTGACAGTGAAACAAATCCGACATGTTTACAGACATCGCTTTAACAATGTAAGTGTGAATCATGTAACTTTCACATGGTTTAGCTGCTATGTCGAATTTACCTCAAAGCCCAGTGCTGTTGTTGTTATTAGTTGTGATATGTAGCACATGCTGACGAAGCTCTGCAAATGGAGCAGTGGTCCTTGACTGGAAACGTGATTGCTGCCATTGGTCTTTGGAAACGTTTCTAAACAAACTCAAACTCGCCCAACAGTGTGGCTCATTGATGTATTTTTCATAGTTTTCTGGCCAACAACAGAGGTCTACTGCATGGATGATGTATACATAATAACATATACACACAATACTTGTAAGTAGATCAATTCATTGTCGGTTTGGCTCTGCACAAGACTTGTTGACAAAGAGAAAAATCGAGAAAATCACCAGCTACATCCTTCAGGAAAACCATTTTAAAACATCCTTGATCTGCACCAAAAACGATTACTTATTTTTAACTTAGTCCAACAAATTTAAATTAAATCTGTTTACAATATGTTGAGGTATCCAAATATGTCCAAAAACTCCTTCAAGGAGTTGATGATGATTTTCTGCACTGTAGTCATGCAAATATACTGGATAATATGGTGGAAAAGTTGGAGAAATATGCAAATCACTTGGAGGAGGTGGTGGAGGAGAGGACCAATCAGCTCACAGCCGAAAAAGCCCGTGCAGACAAGCTTCTCTCCAGCATGTTACCAAGGTAACAGATCAAATTACAACTGCATCAAAAGTACTTCTTTATGCAAATCATGACCGCAGGATTACACGTTACTTAGCAATTTATGCTAACCCTTTCAAATCATGTGACGATAATGACACCACATCAGCCTCCGTGACTATATCAATGAGTGATGAGTGTTTACTTTCCCAGTGCTGTTGTTTCATTGATCGTAGGTACATCGCAGATCAGCTGATGGCAGGTAAGTCAGTAGAGCCACGTAGCTACGAAATGGTGACCGTCTTCTTCTCTGACATCGTGGGCTTCACCTCCATGTGTTCGGTCAGTTCTGCGATGGAGGTGGTGACGTTCCTCAACGACCTCTACAGCCTCTTTGATGACGTCATCAAGATGTACGATGTCTACAAAGTACGTCACAAACAAGACCTTTTGTTTTTCACTCAACGCGATGCAGTATGGATGTGACATATATACGTAGAGGGGAGTGTAAAGATTTTGTAAAGAGAAATATTGCATTCTTGTCAAGAATTAGATGAGCAGATCAACTAACTGACTGTAGCTTCATATTTAGTGAGTGAACACATAAGAGTGGTATCAATTTACAGATTAATTGCACTTTTTGCATTATTTTCTTTATTAATTTTTGCTGTTTTGTATACATTAGGCTTCCTGTTGTCACTTTAAAAAATGTTAGTATGGCTTTGTCACCTTTGCATCTTTACTAGGTGGAAACAATTGGTGACGCCTACATGGTAGCCAGTGGTTTACCTCTCAGCAATGGAAATAAGCATGCTTTGGAAATATCCACAATGGCTCTGCATTTCCTGGGTGCCATCAAGGTCTTTAAAATCCACCATATGCCTAGTGAGAATCTTGCAATACGTATTGGGATACATTCTGGTAAGAGATAGTACTGATGGACTGAATAAAATGTTGTAATGAAGTATATTTTATCAGTAAGCTGTTTGCAATAGTTTGAGTTGAGGGTTAGGGTTAGGGTTCACTTGTACTCACAAAAGTTGTAATTAAATGAATTGAGCACAGGCGATCAACATCATGCAGGATTTTTTTGGTCACTTTAGAAGTTTGTACATGAAATAATTGATATTTGAGAAGTTTGAATGCATTTACACTAAAGTTTGGTGTTTGTTTTATAGGTCCAGTAGTTGCTGGAGTGGTAGGCAGCACTATGCCTCGCTACTGTCTCTTCGGTGACACAGTGAACATGGCCTCCCGCATGGAAAGTAACAGCTTACGTGAGTGAATAGAAGCATAACCTTTATTCATTAAACATTTGAGGGGCATGAGAATCACAAATTGATTAATTAAACCATCTTGGATAAGGCTTGAGATGCTTTAGATTTGACTATTCCTAGTCTCACTTTTTTGTGGGGGGGTTTTATGTCGAAACACTTTGACATCTTAAAATGTTATTGGCGTTATATTTTATATTTCCTACACAGCCCTCAAGATCCACATATCTCAGTGCACTGCTGACATTCTTGTTCAGGCTGGAGGCTTTGAGTTGGAGGAAAGAGGGGACGTCGATATTAAGGTCAGTCAGCATGGTTGTTTTATTGAAAGTATGTGTTTTTGATAGTACAGGGTGTCCATAAAGTCTATTACAAAAGCAAATTAATAGACAAATCTGTGGAAATTTAATAATTTAATACACCTCTCTATGGGCACCATTAGGGCCCATTTATGCTCAACTGACGTACTAAAATGTATACGTCCGTTTCAAACGATGTTACTGTCACTGCTCACATACTTCCATGCGTCCTTTACGTTGGCATGGATGTTAACCAATACATCCACCAGGGGGCAGCACAGAGTCAAAAGTTTATGACAACAACAAACTCAAAAACAAACATGGCGACTGTGGAGGAGATATTGATAATGTTCCTCTTGCATAAAAGACAAAAACGATATGTTTAAAGTTTCTAACCAACTCACACAACCTTTCCTCAAAAAGTTCCTCCATTGTTATTTCTTCTTCATGTCTCACTAGAGCTACGTATGGGGTAGTGACAGCAACACTGCCCCCCCATGGTTTCCGGTGGTACTGCTCCGTTTGGTCCATATCCGTAAGCTTTATGGAAATATGCAGAAATACGGACGAAATGAACACAGAGCACGGACAGAAGGCTCCGTCCGTATCCGTATTTAACGTTGAGCATAAATGGGCCTTTAGTTGCACGAAGTACTCGATTTGTTGCCATGTTCGCTGTAGCAGAGCCTCATCAATGGTGGCCACGGCATCAGTGATCTTTGGCTTCAGGTCATTGATTTCCCCTATCTTTGTTCGATACAGGATACACAAATGCAATGTGATTAAAAACTTTGATAACCACCGAGTACATAGAACAAATCTGATTAACGTATCTCATCAATTGCTTTTGTAATGATTTTTTTAAATTGTAAAGAGACTATGTGGACACCCTGAAAATGTTTTTTTGACTGTAGCGTATGTTTGTGTCCATGACAGGGTAAAGGGTGTCATAAGACCTACTGGCTGCTGAGCAAACAGGGATTGAATTTTCCTCATGTTGCTCACAGCTCTCCACCAGCTGACAGCTTCAAACATCTGACAGAGGTAAAGTAGTCTGACACAGCCAGCATAGACAGATCAAGCACTCTTTATTTAAGCAGTGTTTAATGCAAAAGCAGTTGTCGTGTTTTGATTTATACATTTTTGACTTCTCTGTTCAAGAAAACAGGGATGGCGAGAGCTGCGGAGAAAAAAGCCCATAAAACCCTTACCAAAGCACACATGACAGATGACCTGATGACTACAGTGCATATTTAAAGAGCAAGTGGATACGCTGACCCTGTTTTTGATATATTGACATGTCCTTATTTGGACCATGAAGACTGGAGACAATATCAGGACAGAGACTAGAGAGAAAATGGAAGATACTGACTTCATAAAAGGGGATTAGAGTCTGGAAACTGGAATATAACACTGTCAGGACTCCTAATCTTAAATTTTAATCTTAATTCTCTGTTATTTTATTTTGACACATCTACAGACTGAACCTTCCACACGAGATAATTTGATTTAACCCTCCTGTTGTCCTCGAGTCAAGGAAAAGAGGGAGGGAGGAAGGAAGGAAGGATGGAAAGGAGCGAGGAAGGAAGGGAGGAAAGGAGAGAAGGAAGGAAGAAAGGGGGATGGAGGAAGGAAGGGAGGGAGGAAAGAAGGAACAGTCAAAACAGACAGGGTCAATTTGACCTGGAGGACGACAGGAAGGTTAATGCCTTGTAAACAACTCTTGATTGCTGAGTAGTTTTTTTTATAAAAGGTGTGTTGGTTGGTTACGTACTAAAAAGAAGAGATACCTGTAAACTGTCTTCACTTACTCAATAAAGATACTTTAATTTATACAACTTCAGTCAAAGACATTCTTCAGGTAAAACTAAACTTTATGTATATTTAAGTATCTTTGAGACAGTGTGCTGGTGTCCCCTTATTCCTTTTAGTACAAAGGCTTTAGATGGGTGTTACAGGAAGTTTAAGTCCTCTTCAAGTCAAGTCTTCATACAGTTGAATGTTTGAGCTTCACTTTGCAGAGTTTGACACTAGAAACCTGTTTTCATTCATCTGCTGTAAATGTAAAGTTTCTCTGTTCTCATCTTTTTTTTTGTTTAATTTAAGTTTTGGATGTTTACCTACGAGCATAATTTGTGACATTACATCTCCTTTTGAGCTAAGTATACAATTTACTCAAGTGTGATGTTGAAACTTGAAGCCTCCAATGCACAAACACTGAGCAAGGACTTTATAGTGAAGTAGGAAACATTTTGTTTCCAGAGTTAAACTTTTAAAATGAAGCATGTATGCATTTTTATAGGTTCTGGATTTTTGTTGAGGTAGAAGGAGAAGATGATATTTTGAGGATTTTTATCAAGATAACTGAACTTTTTCTTCTTCTTTTTTTTCTTTTTGTCAGATACAATTTATTATTTAAAGCAGAGGATTTATATGTACTCTGAACATGTTTGGAGGAGATCTTTAAGCAAGAGATAATCATAAAATAGATTATACTGAATACCTGGCCAGGGTTTTCATGAATGCCCAAGCCTCACATTTAAAAAACTAAAATGTAAGTGTTCCTCTCAAGACATGTTTTAAGATTTTTAAAAAAAAACTCTGTTATTTTGAATAATATCTTATGTCTGATATGGTTTATCTTAAAAAAAGAAGGTTTCCATGGTTCCACAGGCTCATATTTTAAAAACTGTGAATATCTTTGACTCTGGTGGTCTGACATTTATAATGTGTTTATAATATTTCTTGTAGTGGTGCTGTAGCAATTGAACCATAAAAGCATCATTTTTAATAATGAATATATTACAAATACTTACTTATTAATGCAACTGTTATACATTTTTCTATGTGGTGGGGTTTTTCATAAGAATAGAAGAAATATGACTTTATCCAGTTAATATGTATTCATGTTTATTTTGTTGATGTCATGTTGAGTAATGATTTAACAAAATACTTTATACTTTATTTATTTATTTATTATTCCTGGAAGATTTTAAAAGTTTCTGTACAATTAAAAAAAAGGGACTTCATTTTTGTTGAATCTTTATTGTAGAAGTGAAATGGATCCCCAAACAAAGCCTTAATAAATGCACTAATTACAAATAATACTTATATAAAAATTAGATCATGACAAGTAAAGGGTGAAGGAATGGGGGGGTGGAGGGGGGGGGGTGTATTTATACGCTCCCTGAGTCCTGGGTAACACTCCCCCTCTGTGTGTGTGTATGTCAAATGAATAATGTATAAATGAAAATGTAGACTTTACTACATTAGTGATACATTTACTAAATCACAACATGTGTTTATCAGGATCACCAGCAGGATGAAAAGTGATGCCCCTGTGGCGGAAAAAGGCAAAAGAAAAAATACAGTTGATGAAATAATATTACCATATATGATATTAATATTCTCATCAATATTATCTGAACCGAAGCTGCTTTTGAGGACACTGAAATCATCAATATTTATCTGAAGAATTTGGGGTTATAGCAACTGGGGAAAGTAGACCTACAAAAAACACATTCTGGGTATGTTATAGTCTGATTTTAATATCTGTAAATTAAATATATTTAAATTTGATGGCCCGATTTTTCACAGACAGCATGAAACAGATGGCTTTGTCTCAGTATATTAGCTAACATGTTGGAAAATCAAATCTAAAACTGAAAAAACACTACACATTATTCTTGATTTTAGGCTTTCGACTTACACCTGGCCAGGGATAACAGATTAAAACTAACCTTTGGGCTAATTCTGGCATATTTACAGAAATGTTTATTAATATCCACTGTCCCTGACTAATAAACTAATAAAGGCTTCAGTATTTCTCAAATTCAGGCTACAGATCTGAATCACAGTTATCATTGCACACGTTCTGTTTACCTGTTGTGTGTCCATTATTATTAAAGGACCCAGCACCTGTGGAGAGAAAGAGAAAACACACATGCTAGAAAGCTGCAAATTGCAAAGTATCCACTGTGTTAATTTGAATGCTACAGTTTGCCATTTATTTGTTCATTAAAATAAAGAGCAACATGGTGTAGTGTACCTTTAATTTGAAACTCAGTGGTAAGGACCCCTCCACTTGGCTCTGCCTCTGATGTCAGACTTCTGGCTGTGCACGGTCCCTTTAGGGAAGAAACAAAGACAAAGCAATAATAAAGGAGACTGGATCGGGATATAACCAAGCAGAATCGGCTAAATCGATTAGAGGGATGAACTTTTAATTTCCTTTTTTAGAACCATTTTCAACAAAGTTTTGAGTCTTTTCAAGCTTTTATAACCATTCTGGCTCAAATATCTTCACCCCTATTAGGATATAAAGCAGCCAGTCACAAGGCAGAAATGAAATAAATGGTATTTATTGTGAAGGATGGAGGAGCTTGAGTCATATTTCTAATGCTACAGTTCTAATTTAAAGCAATAAGTATACAGGAATGAGACGGTAAATGTTAAATATTATATAAAAGCGTTGCACTCACAGGGTGACAGATGAGCCTCTCTCCATCACAAACCTGGACTTCACAGTGAAGCCAGACCGTGGACACTTTCTCCAGCCGTTGGAAGCGGAAAGAGTTGAACTTGAACATGGAGCGGCTGTCTTTGGCATTCTCAAAAATAGTCACAGTGTTGTCAGATGAGCAGCTGTTGAAAGATAGGATACCGTTTCTCACCCTCATTTTCAGACAATTTCCAGAACTTATACAAATGAGCTGACACTGACTTGTAGTCCTGTGACTTAAATGATCATTTGATTTCCATATTTGCAGACTTCCCAGCATGCACCAGAGACCCTTTTAATATATGTTATATTATGTCTAGGCAGGTAGCTCATGGTCTGAAAATTGAAAGTGACTTAAACTTGCACTCTTTCAAAAGGCCAGCAGGGGGCGACTCCACTGGTTGCAAAATGAAGTTTGATTGTATGGAAGTTATGAGAAAATTACCCTACTTCTCACTTTTATTTATTTATTACCCATATAAAATCTTTCCTGATTAGATTATGGCCTCAATCACTAGTTTCATGTCTTAAATTATGATCCCATCTAGAGTAGAATAGACGAAAAAGGTATCGGAGTATAGGCGTAGCTGCTGCTATTTTTGTTTCCAGTTCATAAAAGTTAATTGAAGTCACCTAAAAAAAGTCTTGTCAGTGTTTGGTTGTACTAAAAGGCCTTCTAAAGAGTCAGCTGTTCAGTTTTTCAAGTTGGCAGTAGCATTAATACGTTAACCATAGACTGCAAATCAACCATGCTAACCAAGCTAGAAGCACTCTTCTCCAAATATGATCACTTCTGGCTCCAAAAATCAAAGATGGCACCTGTCAAATCACTAAATTCAAGACTTCAAAACAGCAGTCTACAAACCAAAGGGTAACATCACGTTGACTACATCCATATTTTTTACAATCTATGATTATGTATTGGTTGTTTCTTCAGATAATAATGAAAACAATGCAAATCCAGATATGTTTCATCTACTTCAGTTCCTACTCTCGAAATGCAACATTTTACAAGGTCTGGTACAAAAGAGACTTCAGCAGGAAACTTTACATAACTTATTCAACTTTAGTTTAGTTAACTTGTTTTTCTAAGTTGAAAATGTTTTACATGGTACCTGTTAATGATGAGACTCCACCTCTTCCTGTCAGTAGAGTATGGCGAAGGAGTGGCCCAGCAGTTGTTGATTACAACTTTGAATCTAAAAGATATAGTAAATGATAATTAAAAACATAGGTTAGAAATCCAGTGGCATCTTCTTTGTAAATTCTAACAGAAATATATAACACTGCATGAATATAAACAAAGTTATGACGCACCTGTTACTTAGTCCTTTTGCCTCAATACCGATGAAGACTTCAGAGCCGATCTCAGAGGTGTCAATCACGTAAGGAGCATCTTTGGCATACAGGAACTTTGAATTCTACAAAATATACACATTTTATTTGTACTTCCCATCTGACTTCTAACCTGTCAATCTTTCACCTGCATCTCATGGCCAGTAAAAATCAAATAAGTGTTAATGATACCTCTATTTTTCCAGACAGCTCTTCTGCAAAGCATTTACTAAAAATACCATTATTGCAATAACCTTCCTGTTGTCCTCGAGTCAAGGAAGGAAGGGAGGAAGAAGGGAGGAGGAAGGAAGGAAAGGAGGGAGGGAGGAAGGAAGAAGGAAGAAAAGGAAAGAAGGAAGGGAGGAAGGAAAGGAAGGAAGTAAGGACTGAGGAAAGAAGGAAGGAAAGTGGGAGGGAGGGAGAAAGGAAAGAAGGAAGGGAGGAAGGTAGGGAAGGAAAGAAGGACAGAAGGAAGGAAGAAAGGGGGATGGAGGAAGGAAAGAAGGAAGGGAGGAAAGAGAGAGGAAGGCAAGAAAGAGGGAAGGAGGGAGGGAGGGAGGACAGAAGGAAGGAAGGAAGGAAGGAAGAAAGGAAGGAAGGAAAGAAAGAGAGAAGGAGGAAGGAAGGAAGGAAGGAAGGAAGAAAGAAAGGGGGATGGAGGAAGGAAAGAAGGAAGGGAGGAAAGAGAGAGGAAGGAAAGAAAGAGAGAAGGAGGGAGGAAGGACAGAAGGAAGGAAGGAAGGAAGGAACAGTCAAAACAGACGGGGTCAATTTGACCCGGGAGGACAACACTAAGGTTAAACATGTTGCATAAGGCTTCCACTGGAGATAGTTAACCTACGAGCAGCGACTCACCGTGAACACGTTCATAGACAACTGTGATCTAAAAGTGCCTAAACTCCCGTTGTTGACATAAACTGTAGCCACTCTGGAAAAAGCAGAGGGTTTAGTAAAAACGCTGCAAGTCATTGGGTTAGTATGCACATATCTTTCATATTGAACCTGTGATTGTCTCATGCATTGGATCAATGCTTACCTTTGGCTGAAGACGGCGTTATTTACCAGGTAGGCTGCTCGGTACATGCAGCTGAAGGTGTAGTTGACCGGCTGGTTTCTAACTGTGAGCGAGGTATCGTTGGACACAATGGCGTTATAGAAGATGTACTTGGGGTCTTTGCCGGGCATGTACTGTGGAGAACAAGAGGACAACATCAAAAGGAATAGGACTACAATGGATTTACATGTACTGATTGTAAATTTACAACACAGAAATAGCAGTCCATTTAACCCTCCTGCTGTCCTCGAGTCAAGGAAGGAAGGAAGGAAGGAAGGAAGGAAGACAGAAGGAAGACAGAAGGAAAGGACGGAGGAAGGAAGGGAGGAAAAAGGAAAGAAAGGAGGGAGGAAGGAAGACTGAAGGAAAGGAGGGAGGGAGGAAGGGATGAATAAGGAGGGAGGAAGGAAGGTAAGAGGGAGTGAGGAAAGAAGGAAGGAGGGAGTGAGAAAGGAAAATGGGAAGGGAAGGAAGGAAGGAAGGAAGGAAGGAAGGAAGGAAGGAAGAGGAACAGTCAAAACAGATGGGGTCAATTTGACCTGGGAGGACGACACAAAGGTTAAAGGGCCAGTTCACCAGTATTTTATCACTACTTCTAGCAATATCTAGCCATTCAAACAGTTTTAAGAGTCTTGTGATTTTAAAGCATATTTTTAAAAATTAACAGCTTATATTTAATGCTCTATTCTTCCTATTTTTCTGCACTTTGTTTTTATTTTTTATATTTTTATTACTATTAGTGGGGTGGGGGGTAATTGTATGTTTTAATGTTTGGGTTTTTTTATTATTTCTTAAATTGCATGTTTTTAGGTTTTTTTCTGTGATTCATATGCAGCCGTACATAAATGTCTGGGCATGGCAAATTTACCATTTACCTATCTAACAATAGCCAGACATACATATCAGTCCACATCTTGCAGAGCAAAGCTGCAGCTGAATCTGCAACTAATGATTATTCTCATTATTGGTATTTTCTCCCCCAATTAGTCAATTAGTGGTTTGATCTATAAATCAAAAGTCCAAAACACAAAGAAACCAGAAAGTACTAAATGTAAGAAGCTAAAATTGGAGATTTTTCTTTTTCTTTTATATTGATGGATTTATTGCCCTATTGTTGCAGCTCTGTCTTGTAATCTGTGGCATTTTACAATGCTCAAGAGACTTCTGTTCCCTCACTTCAAACCTTTAAGGGCAGTTCCTCCTCTAAGGTAACATAAGTACAAACCTGAAGAGGCCAGTATGCTCTTGAGAAGTGCTTGTTAAACAGCTTCAGAAACCCTTTTCCCCCTCCATTCTGACGCTGGAATTATAATTGTGTAACTTTCCGAAAACCGATAATCTGAGAAAATCTTCCAGGGTTTGAACTTCTCCCTCTAGCTCTTTCTTTTTTATTCTTTAAACAACTATTTCTGTCATTTTTCGTGGGAACAAACAAGCACAACACAACACTACAAATGTCTTCCAGCAGAGAACAGTCTGTAAAAACCCGGAGCCTAATGAAAGACGGCTTTTAAATGTGCCTTTCAAGTGTGGCAATCCGTAACAGCTATAAACACTTTTTGCCTTTTCATATGTTAGCAACTAGTTATTTTCAACCAAAACCTGGCTCTAAAACAGCACCAAAATGTTGTTTTGAAGACAAACTCAGGGAACAAAAGTGCCTTCAATTTCTGTATTTTTGTAGCCAGAGTCTCAAAGAGGGGTATGAAATGGATGAATACAGTTAAAACAATGGTAACAACAATAGTTTATAATAGAAGTATGAATTGAACTCATCAAAGCACATTGTTAAAGTTGGTCAGAAAGAAAGAAAAAAGTCTGATAATGGACGTAATGGCATTAAACCAGAGGTGTCAAACTCATTTTCATTAAAGGGCCACATACAGACCAATTTGATCTCATGTGGGCCAGATCATTAAAAAGATGGAGGGAAAGAAGGAAGAAAGGAAGGAAAGAAGAAGGGAAAGAAGGAAAGACAGGCAAAACAAAGGAGGGAAGACAGGTAGGAAAGACAGACAGTGAAGGATGGACAGACAGATGGAAGGAAGGAAAGAAGGAAGGACAGATGGAAGGACAGAAGGAAGGAAGGGAGGAAGGAAGGACAGGAGGAAGGAAGGAAAGAAGGAAGATTACAAGGACAGAAGGAAGTAAGGAAGGAAGGAAGGAAGGAAGGAACAAAAAAAGGAAAAAAGAAAGGTAGGGAGGAAAAAAGGAAGGAAGGAAGGACAGATGGAATTAAGGAAGGAACGAAGAGAGGAAAAAAGGAAGGAAGGAAGGAAGGACAGATGTAGGGAAGGAAAAGAACACAGGAAGGAAAGTGGGCCAGATTGCTCCCCTCAGTGGGCCGGTTCTGGCCCGCGGGCCGCATGTTTGACACCCCTGCATAAAACCATCGCAGTGGATAATGTAGAGAAAGTTTTCAATGGAGTCTTTCTGAAAACTGTTTATTTTACATGTAATTTTCATTTAATTGATTTTTCACTAATTTGATAGATATCTCAGAACCTGAACAAGTTAAATGAAAAATACTTTGCATGCCATGTTTTTTGACCTTTTAAATAACCGCTCGGTGTCTCACCTCAGACTGTGTGCCGCAGTACGAGTGGTTTTTGGGTGTCAGGTCCGGGATGATGAAGCGGTAGTAGCCCGGACTGTGTATTCCAGTGTAACAGACCCCACCTAGGGACAGCTGGTCAATCTCCCAGCCGTAAGGACACTCTGGGACGTTGGCAATGATGGCGTTGGGGAAACATGACACCATGACGTAGTCTGAAATAAGATGCAAACATAGAAATCATAACAGTAATCACATTATAATCATCACTTATCACATTTACTGTTTAACCTTTGTGTCGTCCTGCCGGGTCAAATTGACCCCGTCTGTTTTGACTGTTCCTTCTGTCCTCCCTTCCTTCCTCTCTCTTTCCTCCCTCTTTCTCCCTTCCTTCTTTCCACTGTCCTTCTTTCCTTCCTTCCCCCTTCCTCCCTCCTCCTCTCTTTCTTTCCTCCCCTCTACCTGCCTCCCTTCCTCTGTCCTTCTTTCCTTCCTTCCCCCTTCCTCTTTTCCTTTCTCCCTCCCTCCCTCCTTCCTTCTTCCCTCCCTCCCTCCTACCTTTCTTCCTTTTCTTCCTCCCTTCCTTCTTCCCTCCTTTCCTTCCTTCCTCTTTTCCTTCCTTCTTCCTTCCTCCCTCCTTTCCTTCTTTCTTCCTCCCTCCTTTCCTTCCTTTTTCCTCCCTTCCATCCTCCCTTCCCTCCTTTCCTTCCTTCTTCCTCCCTCCTTTACTTCCTTTTTCCTTCCTTCCTTCCTCCCTTCCCTCCTTTCCTTCCTTTTTCCTCCCTTGACTCGAGGACAACAGGAGGGTTAATTTATATGTTGTATGCTTTATCTACCTAAAATTATCACTCTGTTTCTGCAAATTGCATGTAGTTTCATGTAGCTTTTGGTATTTTGAACATTTATTGCATGTTTGTAAGTCCTAGAAAAGAGATTACTCCTCTGTTCCTCTTCTTCTTCCTTCCTTATTTGACTGAAGCAAACATTCATCCAAAAGTCAAACTTCCTATCAAACCAGACAAACAATTGCTTGAAACCTGTATTATCTGCAGGCATCTAATGTTTTGTGATGCTAATTTGACACAAGCACAAGAAGTAAGTTACCTACTATTCTTTGCACCATAGTATTGTTACCTGCTTTTTGGGGAGAGCAGGTCCAAGCAACAGGTAACAGCATTAATAGAGCAGCGGCAGAGGCCATTATGTGAAGCTGCAGAGAGATCTCAAATCATTATCAAATCACTAGGATAATATTTAAAGATAATATATAAAGTTGTAAATCTGACTCACCTGTGTGGGGAAACACTTCGGGCTAGTTTGATGTCAGAGGCTCCTCATGGCTCTTCAACAGGTTACCAGCACCAGTGACCCTACTACTAACATCATGACAACTTGAAGTGGCGTTTTATACCGTCACGGGTGAAGGTAATCAACTTTTCTCCTTTCTCCCCATCTCCAGCAGGAACCCTGTTTGAGAGCACTATTGTGGGGCAGCTCACAAAAAGCTCTCTGTGCCGGTCAAACATTGACTTTCAAATGACCAACGTCCCTCGGGATGAGCACTCAGAGGGCTTCAGTCACCTTTTCTTGAGTTGTGTATGCGGGAAGTAGTTAGTTGTCAGTTTTATATAGTGAATACAAAACAATTAAGACTGTGAAAAGGGTCATTAATTTGCATCTGACCTGTGACAAAATACCACAGGAAGTGGCATGGACATAGATTTTAGTGCAATTTCTTACCCTTTATTTACCCAATAAATACTAAAGATGCAGTATCGCTTATAAAAGACTATCTATTTGGTCATGTGACAGACAAATTTTGAGGATAGAAACCAAGGCAGACAGAGAAACAGGAAGCCCTGTTCCTTCACTTTGTTCTCTTTGGCCAAAGAGGACTAAGTTCTCAGGAACAGAATGCCATTTAAGAAGCTAAATAGTGCAAACAGACATGTATAGATACCTCAAAATGTGATGCTACCTCGGATAACAGCTGGCATACACTGGTAACTACTGTTCTTAAGTGGAGATGATAAGCCTGTGTTTTGCAGCATTCAGCAATATAAGGTTTCACACAGACTTGAGCTATTCGATATCACTTTTGTCTGCTGGACTCATTAACCTTTCTTGTGTGTGTGTGTGAAACGTGCATTCATATTGGTTTATATGAGGCAACTTAAAACCTCCATAACCTCATATTTATACTTGTTACCTGCCTGAGCACACATCACTTTTTACTGAGTTCATCTGACAGATTATCTTATATGCTTTTTGTGTACTGTGTAGAGAGGATCAATTAGCCAAGTGAAGATGTCCGACGCAACAATAAAGTTTGAAATCTTTGTTTTTCACATGCGGTTCCACACAGAGAGTCAAATACCTCCCTTGCAAAGACTTAATTATAGGAGCTGTAAAACGATAGCAAAGAGGTTAGACACTAATGTGCTTCACAGAACAATTCGAGTCGCCGTGCAATTGAAGGGGGCAAACTGCAGACGATTAGCATCTGAATGGAGCGACGGGGGAATTTGAAAGGGTTAGTCCGAGGAAGATACCGATCTAAGAATGGGGTCAAGGGACAGCTAGCGTTACAGCATCTGGTGATGCTAACAATCAGGAGCAGCGAGATTCCAACATGTTACGTAACTGCAGGGGGGCCTACGATCCAAGAAACGTCCTCAGTGTGCTCAGAGGAGGACAGAGTTTGTGTGCATGTGTCCACTTTGAGCTTTAAAGTGGAACTACATCCAAAGTCTGTCTTCTGAAACAGCTGTATAAATTTACAGTCAGCTTAGTTTCAATGGGGCTACATGATGTGACAAAATTTAGGGATTTATGTTTTTTCTGTTGCTTCCACAGGCCTCTGCTGTCAAATTCAATTAAGTATGCACAGTGTGTCCAAACTTTTCATTTCTTCTTTCATTTCATTCTCTTTTTTTTCCTTGTGAAATCCTGACTTCATTCTCAAAATAGTTTTTTTTTTCTATCACGATTTTTCTCCTCAAATATGTGAAAATACAACTTTATTCTTCAAATATCGTTTGTATAATCGTGGCCTAATATGCAATGTATTTTTCACCTCCACTGTGCAATATCAATATATCACTTAAGTACATTATCATTCTGTGCAATACAATAATTCCTCTTGTTTACACTGACCCTATTTTTTTATATTTCCTATTGTCTCTTATTGTTCATATTGCTTAATAATTTATTATTGTTTAGTTTATATTGATGCTTTCTATTTTTGCTATCCACTTTGCTGTTGTAACACTGATAATTTTCCTTTCGTGACTAATAAAAGATCATCTTAACTCATGAATACTCTCTGTGTCTTCATTTGTTTCAGTTCTTGCTGTTTAAGTTGCTGAGATATTTAAAATCCTTAGTTGAGCTCAAAGCTAACAACCATGACACCAGAAACAAACATTTTTCACAATATTTAAGTAGTTTCTCTGAGTGTGTAAGATGAACAGTCTTATTGTGATCAGTATATATATATGTAACCTGTTCTCAGTTCTCTTCTTGCAAAGGAGCTCTTGATAGATTTTACTGAATAAATAAAGCTTAATTAATCAATAAAATCTACCAATGAAGTGTTAAAGTCACACTACACTCAAAATCCATCCTTTGATTTTGAAATACTCACCCACTGTAGACTGAAAACTTTTTCATATGGATTTAATTTATATATAATCATTATAAACTCATGTAGCATCCCTTGTATGTTGACCACAAGAGAGCAGCAAACCATTTCTTCAACAGTGTCTCACTTGTGTGTGTGTGTGTGTGTGTGTGTGTGTGTGTGTGTGTGTATGATCACAGTGAATTGAATATTTAAACATAGAGGATAAAAGCTTTGCTTCAAGAAAAGATTTCTTTTTATTCAGTAAACTGATGGAGAATAGACATTTATAGATATAATCAAAGATAACTAAATGCATGAGATACTGTATAAGACACCATGGCTACATACAGCAGTGCTTTTGTCAAAATATACAAATTGAAATAATAATAAAACAAATCATTGCTGTAAGTCTATATGAACAAGTAGTAATACAGCAAATTTGAAAATACATACATTTCTTTATAAACAATAATATATAACATATTTACATAATAAATAAGCTTTAATATTGAGACTTGCATCAATGTTTTGGCACTTGGCAGGTCCAACTTGTACGGTCTGGTTGGTAAATAAAATCCCTCCTGAAAGACAAAACAAAGTGAGGTTAAATCATGTGATTGATGATGAAAACTTACAAATATATAATATATACATATAACAAAACATCCTAAAAGTTTTAAGTGAGTTACAAGTTGTACTCTTTGCCATGCTGGATAAAAACAAAGGTTTTAAAGCTTGCCTAAATGAAATGTATTTAATTATATCAGCAACCTTTTTTTTTAATAAGCATGAAAGCAAGTTTTACATCTTTCATTATATCAAGGCTGGTGGCATGTTCAGAATAACCTATTAGGGAGCCTCAAGGCAAAAGCTTGTTACTGGGCCAATATCATACCCTCCACCACCTCTTTTATTATAATTTGTGTCAGTTAGTTTGAGTCTCTTTGACAAGGAGGAAAAAGGCTTAGAATAAAAAAAGAGACTACAGACTAAAAATAACTGTAATCATTGGAAATCACCCATCTATCCACTCTTCATCTCTATAAACTTTATTAGCACAATATCAACTAAAACAAAGTCTTAAAACAACATTTAGACATTTTAAAAAATCCCTAACTAATTTGCAATTCTTTAAATAATGAAAATCTGGGCACTGTGCCTGGTTGATAATCCTTTTTTGAGTGAATCATTTCAGCTGATACCCTTCCAAAAGACAGTATGTGCAAATTTCATAAAATTATCTGTGTTCATTTGCTGTACTTACTCTCTCCTGTGTGGTGTGCTGTTTTCACGACACAGCAGCCCTTCATCACACGGGCAGATCTGGTTTATGCTGAACGCCAGGCCGCCGTCAGGCACGTAGCAGCTCTCACCACGGATCAGCCGTCTCTTGCAAACCTGCTCGCCGTGATGTCGGGCGCAGCACATAGATGCCCCACAATCCCTGTCGACTTTACACCTGGCACCTGGATATCATGAATAAAAACATGTCAGATCGTCTTTAAAGTCAGTGTAAAGTAAGAATAAATATGTGTTCTGAGTTTGACATATGACAGAAAAGTGTGTTGTTAACCACCCTGCCAAATTTGAATGGTTAAAAAAATCGCCAAATATATGAAATTAGGCTTCAAAGTTGTGTAAAAATCAGCCTCTTTCTCTGCTCCCAAACGCTGTGGGCGTGGCCGCCGAGTCCGCTGAAACCCCGCCCCCCTACGAAGTGTCACCTGTCAATCTAAGTCACCACCTCTACCAGAAACATGGATGCTACGTCTGAGAGCTTTCTGCTTCTAACTCAGCTGCTAGCTCGGCGGCTAACTTAGCTAACTGGCTAACTGTAGTAGTAGTAGTGTGCACTGAATGTATTTATACCTCTACAGCAGCAGGGGCGGGTTTATGCCTCAGACCCGCCCACTAAATCCTGAACACAGAAATCTTGAAACACAGTTTGTGAAACCTAGCTCCACAATTCAAATCCAAACGGTTACACCTTTTTTTAGAAATACATTCATGACCCTATTTAATGTGTTTAGAAGAAAATGTCTGAATTCACTTTACACGGCCTTTAATCTTCAAACTATTTGTCATAATAGTCTAAAAATGTGCCTTTTACTCGAGCCTCAACCCTGCAGAGACACTCCTCTTACCTTCTTGTCCATTGGGGATGCTGCGGTGGCATTTCCCAAACATGCAGCTGAGTCCGCGGACACACTGGGCGTCTCTCCGGCAGTAGTGGCCCTCCCCTCGTAGGGGCACGCAGAGACCAAAGTGGCGATCGCAGGAGAAACCTCGCCCACAGGCCCTGTCATGGTCGCACACAGCCTGAAGAGAAGAGTGGGATATATTAAAACTTTAGAAAGACTTTCTTTAAATTATAGCCACAATTAAAGTAGTAACTGCAGTTTCTCGTGCTTGAGTAAAAGTATCAAAGTCACATTTTACATATAAGTAGAAAGAAGTAACATTGATTTAGGCTAAGTAACAACTTTTTTAGGCACATTTTGTGATGAACAGTGATTTACTTTCATCTACAGTGGAAGGAGAGAAACAAAAAGGGCGAATTTGGAAACTAAAAAGACTAACTTTGAATGATATTGACTCAATTTGTTAATTTGGGCAGCAGAAGCTTCATATAAGCTTCAAATAACCTTTAAAATACAGTTTTGCACAGACGAAGGGCTGCAGATTTAGTCCCCCATCACTTACATTGAAAGTGCTTAATAAAGGGATCTTATAATGGTCAGTATGAACAGTATGGACATTTGGGCATCTGTCTGTAGTTTTAGGACAGACAGGTATATTTACTTCACAAAAATAGCATTTAGTACACATTAAAGTCTATTTCTCAGTCTGTTTTTGAGGATTAGATAAAGGTTCAAACGTATTCAAGAGCAGTATTATTTTCCTGTGCAGTATCCAGTATCTTACCGTGGCTGCTTTGGCGACAGGAACACTTTCTCTCAGTGCCTTTGCTCCTTCTTTGGGAGGACTGTGAGGCATGTTGAGCATCCAGGCCCATATATGAGCATCGGTCCAGGAGAAGCAGATACAGAGGCAGACTATCCACAGATTCCCCAACATCTCCCCACCACAAGTAAATAAAGTAATAAAAATGAGTCGAGGTGACTCACACAGAAAGGAAAGATGAGTCAACTGTTAATGACTCCACACCTAAACAACAATTTGTGGGTTTTCTGTGGTCGATCAAGATGGAAAATCCAAAGTTAGAAAGTCCCGGTTAATATGTAGAAAGTCAGGACTACAGGGATCCTTGCAGTGAGTGATATTGTTTGGCTTCTCTTCCAGTGTCACTTTTATAGGTCAACAGGGTTTGACTCCCCCCCTCCACCAGGCTGTTTGTCCAAACAACAGGGTAGGAGGAGACAATTAGTTGTTAATGGATTAACTAAATTGCCCAGGTTGCCCCCTGCAGCCAGAAAATAGTGGCAAAATGACCAGTCGTGGAGCAGGGAGAAAGGGAAAGAGGGGAGGGGAGGGGATGGATGGACGTGATGGGCTGACAACAGCTTCACACAATAGAGCCAAGACAAGCACCACCTCTGTTTGGTTATCTCTGCCAGACAAACAAACGAGGGGGACAAAAGCAGACAAATACATGTCATGTTTCACTGCTCACTGAGTGACAGGTAAAGCCACAGTGGGACCTGGCCCCTCAAAACACTCCTGGCCCCGACCTCGACCGCCTCCCCCCCTACCCTATCCCACTTCAGACCCCATGCTGAGAGCAATTTGCAGAAGGGCACCCTGCAGACGACCCCATGATCTCATTAAATGTAATTACCATCAGCGATTAGTTCTCAGGGTGAGAAGGGGAGTGATTGGAGGGGAGACAAGTTGCTCTTGGGAAGCAAACATTCATTTTTGCACATTTTTTTTCAGGCATTTCTGGTGGTGTCGTTTTACTTGCTAAAAAAGGAATAAAACCACAAATCACACCAGCTATAATCCACTATAATAAAAAACAGAAGGTTATAAGGGTTATTAAATTTCACACTTCAGATTCTGTATCTTGAAATGCGATGATTCTTTAAAGTAAAGCAATTTTTGACTATTAATATCAGTTGATCTATTGTAGGAGACTTTTCTCCAACAGTAGATCTTAAACTAGGGCCAATTACATATAACTATCAGAACTTTTTAGGGCGATAAATACAGTCACTAGTCAAAGAGATAGCATTGCTCAAAGGCCTGTTTTGGCTATGGCTAACCTCTGGTATCGTACTGCTGCTACTATCACAAAAGACAATTGTTCAGTTTTTTGTTGTATCTTACCATAATGAAATAGTTTTGGGATATAACAAGATAAAGTGGTATGTTATTATTACAAGAGAAGTTTCTTGTTAAAACTGAATAATTTCCTGACAACGAGAAGGGTATAGTTTCATTATAAAATTAAACTATAATGTTATAATGTGAAAAAGATCATGTTACAACACGAAACAACAACAGAGCACATTTTTCTGTCATGGTGGCAGCAATACTTTGCCATACAACCTAAGAAAATCCTTTCTGGCAAAACAGCAGGACTCACAGCAGTGTTTAGATTTCAGCTTTTGCCCGAGCTCCAATGGAGCCTGTGATATTTATTTTTGGTACTAATTCATGCAGATACAGTTTCATATACAGCATATCCACAGAAAAACATAAACTACAGATGGAGGTTGTCTGACATAAATCTACAGGATGGGCCAAAGCTAAAAACAGCAGTAAATTCTGGTTTGTTTTTTATTGTTGTCAGGCATAGATCCAATCCAATCAATTTAAAAATGCTCTGTGATCATATTTATCTAGTTCTCTCCCACAGCAACCAAGTCCTGGCTTAAAATTCTTGGATATCATAAGAGAGTAAGAATATGTCCACAGTAAACAAAAAAAGGCAAAGAAATCTCCATACACACAACTGTTTCAGAAATAATCTCCATCCATACTAACATGCCTGAAAGAAGTACCACTCCATATAGGACTAGTAGTGTTGTAAATGACTGCATATGTAGGCAATAGTAGCATCATAAAATGCTGAATTTAACTGCATAACATAGACAAAAAAGGTTACAATGCTAAATTAATCGCTGGTATTCATCGTTGTTTGTTTTCTTCTGGTAAAGTGTCACGTGATAGCGCATGACGAACCAGGGAAGGACCCGTCGTAACTGATAAGACCCAATCAGGAAGCAAATGTAAGTGTCAGTGTCATTATTTTAGGAGTTTGACATGGCAAAGTTATGGTTGGATATTCGGCTTTGTAAAACCTACACTACATCTTTTTCAAATAATGTCTTAACCATCCAGTCTACTTTAAATTAGGATGATCACACTGGAGGAGTGAGAGATAATCCCTCCAACAAAGTCTGTACTTTGTTTAACCATAATTTCTGTGTTAATTTAAACCCAAACTGTCTGAGCAGCTTTCCCCAACATTAACATTCACTGTTTCATTAACATTCAGTATTTTCACTCAGACCGAGATGCCTGGATAATTGTTAGTCATTTACATCTTCTCGGTGGCAGACAGTACAGATCGGTTGCGTAGATATTGCAGCTATCTCAACTCCAGGTACTTAAGTCCTTATCAAAACAGGCTAACACAGACTAATGACGTAATTGGCGGTCAATTAGAAGACACAATAGAAGCAACTGGATCAATTAGCAATATGTAAATAAGTATTGTATCGTGATTATGCAGCCATCTGAGCAGATTTACTGTTCTGATATGTGTATTTGGATGCATCATACACATTTCTTACAGTAGAGATTTACTGTTATAAGTGACAGAATGGAACCATAGTAAAATGCAAAAATAGCTTGTTTGAGTCATACAGATTTATAAGTAAGATTCATAATAGTGGAAAGTTTGGAGAAACATTTAGACAAAATTTGTGATGATGATACATAATTTATGACTTCTCTTCACTCCCTAATGAGGTCGTTTTGGATTCCCAGCAGTGAATTTTGCAAACTACAACTCTCTTTTCTTTTCACATTTCTCCAAACATGTTTTCTTGTTCAACATCTGTACTTACAGCAAGACAAGACACCCCCCCCCCCCAAACCCCTTTCATTTACCCAATGGCAATGGCAGATAACTGTCTCCACACAGTCCTTAACATGCTCTCCCAGTGTTAATGACTCTGCTAATGATGTTGTGATGAATGTGGTTGCTGTCACAATCAACATAACTGTGGGTCTTGCAATTAGGAACCAACAAAAACTATGGGCAGGGTGATGTTTGTCCATTGTAATGGACCTTGACCCCCCACAGGGTGCTATGAATGGTGGAGGGCACGAAGAGTCTGCCTTCCCATCACCAAAAAACATGTTCAGTGCTGGAATGGATAGATGATTGGCAATGAATCCCAGTGAGACAATGTGTATTCAGGGAGTTGGAGAACAATGAGGTGAATGTAGGGTTAAAAATGTAGGTTCAGTATTACGCTGCTAGGGTGTTGTTTTCTTGATACAGAAGACACCAGGTTCTTAGGCTAATGAATAATTATAGACAGGGGAGGGTGAAGGGATTACAGGCAGGTAGTGTTATGTTAATAGGGCTATTTGTTCTTGTGTTATGTGCCAGTATGCTTTTCTGAAGAGGAGGGTATGCTGTTAATGCACGCTGAAAGTTTGGTGGTGACAGAGGTATATTAATGAGCTTTACAGATTATGGGTGGATTCAAAAATACTCAGCTGCATTCACTTATTAATGCTGATATCATAAACAAAACAAGAGTCTTATTAATAATAGATGATGTATAACCTAAGAGTCTACAGCCATGCTAGCGGCTTATATGCTGATGCGAAACAGGTGTAATCTTTACCATGATCATCAGGTACAGCTGAAGCCAATGGGAATGTAATTCATTTTGCAAGTGTTTAGTATACTTAGTCCAAAAATATTGGATAAATAGAAATGTTTGCCCAGAAGATGGGGAAAAGTCTGGAGATCATCATCATTACAATTCATTCAATCCACACCATGAATATCTGTTCCCAACTTTATGGAAATCCATCAAAAAGTATTCAGGATATTTTAGTCAGGACCATAGACTGTAAAAAAAAATATGGATGTAGTCACCATGATGATGATGATGATGTTTGAAGCCTTGAGTTTAGCCATTTGATTATCCCCATCTTGGATCTGACTGTAACCGTCTTGGATTTTTAGAGCCAGAAGCGACCATATTTGGATGAGAGGGTGCAGCTAGCTAGCTTAGCACAGTGCATTTATATTTAACTGTGATAATGCTAATTACTGTCCTAGCAAAAAACAGGCCTAAAACTGGTAAAAAACAAAATGTACTTACTGGAAAACTGAGCCAACTCCTTGGTTTCTTTTAGTCCAACCAAATGCTGAAGAAGACTTTTTTAGGCGACAGTTTAGGCGACAGTTAACTTTCACTGTGAATCTGGAGAATGTTGGTGCCATGGTAGCTGCTTACTGAGGTAATAAAACAATTGAGAAATACAGTAATTTATCATAGACTTCAATACAATCAGATTTCTTTATGCAACCCATGCAGTCACCCCCTGCTGGCCATTAGAAAGAATGCAGGTTTCGGGCACTTGCACACTGCCTTTTCTTTTCAGACCTGGAGCAACCTGCTTGGACTGGACTGCAACCAACCAACAACCTTTGCCTTCGACTTAAAACAATCTTCATACAATATATCTATAGTCTCATGTAGGTGTTTTAATTACGTTGCTGCAAGTAGGGATACAAATTTAAATTTAGGAGTTGCTCAGTGTTGTCATTTTGCTGGTGTGTGGCTGCAGCTCTGAAATGCACCTGGCAATGCGAATGTCAAGAGTGTGAGCACACAGTGTTCTAACGTTTCTTTCCTAAATTAAAGTCACATTTTTAGAAAAACGAGGTGCTACCAATACCTTAGAGCCATTTTAGTGTGTTGGTGGGCAGACATTCCTCACCACAGACAGATCTCATTTAGGTGTAATGAAGTGTGAAATCATGCCAGTAAATGCAAACGCTCCGACACACTGAATATGCGCACATTAAGAAATCTGTGACTGTTCTTATATTTCACTTTTAAGTAGCGTTATGGTTGTCTTCCAGTCTGGCTTTATGCACCTTAGCTGACATCCACCAGTCCACAAGAAGACCTTGATCTTTTTTTTTAATACTGTGATATTAAGTCTGGACTGTAGGAGTGGGAGGACAGATACTTTGAATATTAAGATTAACTCTTTAATCCAATGTTGTGTTCTTACATTGCCATAAATGTGTTTTTTGATCTGTTCTCTATCGATATTCACGGGTAGATGTGGATAGATTCAAATGCATCAGTCTGTCTGATTTTTGTTCTTCCTTATGTTGGCTTTCATTTGAGTATTTGAAAGTTAAGGATGTTTGTGTGGCATATTGAAGAGAGGATTTTGTTTCTCAGTTTTCACTCTGTGCTTTTCCTCCAGCCTGTTTTTCCCTTCAGCTTCCCTCCACACCTGCCCTGCATTAGTCTCGTTAGCCCTGCCCTGCTCCCTGTTTCTTCCTCAACCTATCGGCTACTTTCCTGTTCTCCTGTTCCACCTGCACCTAATTCTCCTGTCAGTTTAGTTTGTATTTAAGTCTTGGTTTCCAGTTTGGTGTTGTTGGATCCTTTGTTCTGCATCCTGTTTTGCTCTGATCTTCCAGTTGTGTTTTTGTCCATATAAGCCTTAAATAAAGAAGTTATTCTCCAGCCTCAGCCAGTCCGCAGTTTCTTGCATTTGGGTCCACCTGCTCCACTCCACCTAACAAGTTTGTTTATAGACAAAATGCATTTAAAAACCCTTTTTCGCTCATGTTTTTCGCATTTGTAGAATATCGCAAAATTTGATTGGTCTGTCTTTGATTTATCTGAGATGTCATTCATGTTTAATCCTGGATCTGCTATAACTCCTTATTTGTGTCTTAAACCAGCCAGTTCCAGACTCTATATATATATATATATATATATATATATATATATATATATATATATATATATATATATATATATATATATATATATTTTGGTAGTGCAAAAACTATGATGATGGAACAAAAATGCCAGGAAAATATGCATATCCTCTATACACCTAGCTCTATTGGCATATTATATTAGTATTAGTAACCTATTATTACCCATGGTGTAAAGTAGTAGTGGCAAATAAAACTTAGAATCTACAAAATCATGCAAAATAAAATCTTATGCTGTTTAATATCAGATCTGAACAAAATTTGAATCAATATATCCTCACAAAATAAGCTGACTGTAGTCTGACTGTATTGGATAAGCCAACCAGTGACATGCTAGCAAGAAACAAACAAACATTAACACTGGTGGGTGAGAATAGCTTTCCCGAGCTTCCTTCCATTTTCTCTGTACAGAGCCGTTTACTCCCACAGGTATTTTGTTTTCAGGATTGTACATTATTCTAGGGAAGCATGTTAGCTCAGTCGCTAACAGGGCAATAAATACACATTCATTGTCCCATTGACTCTTGTCTCCTGTCTGTAAACCCTTTCTCTTTTGTGGAGTAGAGTTTTGAGGAAATAAGAGGGTTAAAAGGTTAAACTCTTGTTCATTTGCCATAACCACCATCTTCCCCCAATCTTAACCGTACATCATTAGCCATAAACTGACATTGTAGACAAAATACATGTGGAAAACTTTAACACTGGACATAATTTGTGATTTTAAGACTCATCCAATATTGATTGTTTTCTGGCAATAAGGTGGCAATAATCTGAGTGAACCAGAATACACTGAGACACACTACGGCTATAAATCCCAGATGCAACCCTATAAATTCCTACATTGTCACAAAATTACATGCTATATTTATCCGCCGTTTCTCAGACTTATGTCACAGAAATGATGTTACAGTTGAAGTACTCCTTTGTTATCACAGTCAATAGTTGGGCTCTTATAACCCATCAGTCTGGAATGAATGGAGTAATGTCTACTTAAGTCATTAAGTGTGGATTGTCTCAAAAGTATGGTATCTTTATTGTTGGAGAGACAGATGGTAACACAGATAAAGTTAATGACACATAGTTATGTTCATTGTCAGTTTATTTTGTAACTGAGTCATTGCTGCTTTAGAGATTTAAACGTTGAAAGCTTCACTGTTTTGCTGCATTTTAAGTCAGAAAACGTTGAAAACAAGTTTAAAAAAAAGGGATAATTTACGACAAACCTTTTGAATTTGATGCATTTTGGACTGGACAAGTACACCATGTCTCCAGCTCAAACATTCACAAGGAAACCAGTACATGTAATGGCTTGTCAATTTCCAGTAATGGTAATCTTAAGTTTCGCTGACTTCACATCCGCCCTTTATGATTTCACATGGTGGCAGTAAGCCTCTTGAGACACATTTTTGAAAAGAACTTCTAGTGCTAACTTAAATGACGATAAAACATGTTCATTGTTTTGGGTCCATACTCAAGATAAATGCACTAACCTCATCATTAAATATAGTGTAACTAAACCTGTCTTTTATTTTAGCCTCAGAGGTTTAAACTGCATTTCTGGTAAGATTTAAATGTTCTCTATAACCTGTTTCCAATTGGAACAAGACAGAAAAGTGTGACTCCCACTATAATGGGAAACAGCCCTGTGTCTTCTTTGTGCCAGGTAAAAAAAAAAAAAAAAAAAAAAAAAGAAGTGATGGCAAGAGGAGAATCTGGAGCAAGGGTCACTGATGGCCAATAGTCACAAGTCAGGCCATTCCCCATTGTTATGATTTGAAAATCACAGCAAATGTTATCCATGGAAATCGGCCTGTCAGGTACACAGGATCACAGCAAAAAAAAAACATAATTTGTCAGGTGTGGTGGATTAGAGGGATTTCTTACCCACCTTTTTTCCCCTAATCTATCTTTCTTGACTCTTCAATCATGGTTTCGGTGTGACTGTGAAATCTCCTTGTACTTTTAGTTTTATGTATCATGTGGCCTTTTGGCAGTGCAACCCCCTAGATAATTAGTATTCTCGCTCTCTACGGTGACATTTGACCACATTTTTCCTGTCCCAATTAAACCCCAATGACATTGCTATAATTAGATCAGTGCATCACTTGCCTTCAATTGTTTTGCTAATACTTCTTCTATCCAAAAATGGGTGACAAATTAAAGGAAAACCAACATCAAATGTCTTAAACCCCAATTGGACTGGATTTTGTCCCCCTAAGGGAGGCATGGTGACTTTATCACTACCTGGACTGGTCAATGATTTCCCGTTTGGAAGGCGTATGTGTGTAATTTTTCGCTCCCAACCCTATAATTATTCCAGCCACAATTACAGTTTTTTGGCAAGCTTGCTGGTCCTCCCGTGATTTAAATCCCATCTGGAGCAACATCCTTGAAATTCTAAGTGGATCTCCAGAGTTTTTTTTCGTCCCAAGAGCTTCTTTTTTTTTTTAAAGTGAAATTTCACTTCTGTGTGAAGATTAATGAAGTTTACATATAATAGATAGATAGATGGAAACACCAATTTAAAAGGTCAATTTTGGAACCAATGTGATGACAAAAAAATTAAAGCCATTAGGAGAGCCTATAAAAGCTACAGAGGCCTTTAGAGCAAACATTTCTTACTCCTGACCAGGTGTCCAAACCACCTCAGCTGGATCCTTTCAATGGGAAGGAACAGCATATGAGTTCATAACCCTGTCTTAAGGTTAAACCCAGACATTCCCCAGAGGAAACTAATCTCAGTCGCTTGTATCCGCGATCTCATCTTTTCAGTCACTACCCAATGTGACCACAGGTGAGGGTAGGAGCATAAACTGACAATCTAACTCAAATAAAACAGTGGACAATACAGTTAGACAGCAGTATGAGGAGATGAATTTGGACACAGCTTTGGAGTACATCCAGTACTGAGTGAGTGCAGGATGAGTCATCAAACATTTAAAACCATTTTACAGGAAGAGAAAAGACAGGGATTTTGATGTGAAAATACTGTTGGTTTTTTCACTTATATTTGGCATATAACAAAAGATAAACGAACAGTTAACATAGGGACACATAATTCAAACTGTGTAAATGCATTCTTCATTTTATTGGGGCTTTAAAATTGATTGAGTCATTTCTGGTGCTTTATGTTAGTGGATAGAAGAGTTTGCAAAAAGTGGCACAAAATGATTGACTTTCTGTTGCATTGCTGAAAGAGTATAGCTGCTCAAGATGTGTTTGCTGCCCCTAGTGGTCAATACATGTCAATTAATTTGGAACAGACAAGCCGTACCCTTTTATATTTACAAGACACAGGTGGTCCAAATCAACAACTAATGAAATTTCAAGGATTTCCCCTAACTTTCTGAAAAGTTCACAGCTGCGTTTCAAAACATCAACACTGTGAGTCAGCAGAAAATTTTGCAATGCTGTTGGAAGTAGTGAATGTACAATACATACGTGGACACAAGCTCAAACTGGACTGTTGAATTGACATATTTAGCCTGTCTTTGAACACATTTTCAATCAAAAACTCCCACTGGTGTCAAAAGTTTGACTAGCACATCTGTGTTGTTATCATAATGCCAAAACTCATTCAGAGTTTTGGCCTGATAATGGCATCTCATGAGCATGCAAGGAGCCCAGACGCATGAGGAAAACAACACCCACACACACACACACAGATGAAGCTAAAAGAAATTACAGGCAGGAATTATGATATTTAAATGGGGAAAATACTCCCCAAATGGAAATTATGGTAGTATTTGCTAAAGGCTATTAAACTGTTGGGCATTGTTTGGGCCTCTTTTATGTCCCTACTTGTATTATTGTATTTTGGATATAATCTGGTACAGAATTAAGTCTGATGCTGGGATTTTCTGACCTTTTGTGGAAGCACATTTTATCCTCCACAGCAGCTATGTAAGAATTTGACAAAGCCTGTTCCTTCTTTATAAAGAACAGCACGATCCCTTTCTCTGTCTCCTACCTGTATATCAATGAATGGACAAAAACAAGAGAAAAACTTCGGGGGAGCTCAAAACATATTTCATTGTTGCTTTTTGTGAAGAACTGCATGTATCTTAATTTGATACAGATACTTCATCATCCCATCCCACTGGGAGATCCGGTGGTTCTGGTGGTTATATTCTGTATTTTTCTTATTGTCAACAAATCCAATGAAAGGAAAATCAAAACCAACACTGATTTTATCCCACAAACAAATATTGTCTTACGTAGCCAAAGCCTGATATAGATTATTCCTCTGAGCCATGGAGCTCCATTGTTGTGAAAAAAAGAGATTAAAAACACATCCATGATTCACACCGTTCCACTGCGTGACACGTTGCTTCATTACCATGAACACAAGCACAGTAGTTTATTTTAAAATCAATCCCACATACACCATCTTGCTTTCATAAATACCAACAAATCTACCAAATTAAAATGACCAAATATGTTGTTGACCATGCACCCCTGAATGACAAATAGAATTTTTCAAAATAAAGAAAATATGTTTTATAATGTGACAACACTGTGGTTAAGGTCTGGTTAACTTCAGGCACCAAAACCACTTGGTTAGGGTTAGGGACACATGTGGTGTGTGTTACAATTAGGCTAGCTTTATCGTAATGGCAACAATAATAACCTCAGGGTTAAGTTGTTTAATTTTTTTTCTGGGAAATTGGAAATTTCAACTGGAATGCCCCCTGAAGTCAGATTTCCGACTCGGAAGGTCGGAAGAACCTCACGAGGCCCAACCTCAAAATCCAAGATGGCTGCCCCACGTATCCACAGTGTGAAAGTTGTAGTAATATCCTGTTTATTAGCACTTCTGTCTTATGTGTGTCTCATTAAATCAGTCATACACACACACAGCATTGTCCAACTTCCATCTGTGGACTGTTTGTAGGCACTAAATACAGCGAAATGTGTTTTTATCAACTCTTATTGCTATCAGTGGCTAACGTGGCAAGAACTGGTTTTCAGACTTCTTGAACTGGAATACTTCAAACGCGGGTGTGACATTATTCCCAGCTCTGACATCCGACCGCTGAGGTAAATGAAATACAGCATATGGATAGGGGACTTTACATAGTTACATAGTTTTTATAAACTCCCACTTGCAGCTGGCTTTGGGAGATGAACTGTGGTCTCTTTTTTTTTTAGACACCTTTATTAAGCAGTAGACAGAGGGAGAGAGAGGGGGGTTGACATGCAGCAAAGGACCTCCGATCAGGATTCGAACCGGGGTCAACTGCGTATATGGCATGCGCTCTAACTACTCAACCACCTGCGCATCCCTGAACTGTGGTATCTTGTGGCAAACTCCAAAGTTGGGTTAAGCCATCCTGCCAACCCAATCCACATCCACCACCTCTGAATAAGGAAATCTCATCTCAACTGTGCCTCTGCTCTGGGTCATAATTAATACGGCCACTAGGTGGCATCTGTCACTAGAGCTGTACCATGTGTCGTTTTTGGACGACTGACATTATAATCTACTATGTTATTTTGTTCTTGGGAGGAAAGTCTCATAAATACTCAACATATTAATCTATGACTGAAAGTAGTCCCAAACAAGTGCAGCATTTATTCCTATTTAGGTAACTTTTGCTAAGCAAGTCAGTGCCCATCTGTTTGAGGACATTACCTTAAATGTAATATGACAAAATTAAATTAAATTAAATTGCTGGGATCAATTATGCATCAACAACACTCCAAAAGTATAGCCATCTGAATTAGAGATGATAAAACAAAAAATTCAAGAAGGTACACTTCAATTTATATCAGCAGGAGGAATTCTTCAGCACAGATGTGAATAGAAATAAACCCTGACAACACGAACAGCTACTAAAACAGTCCTGTGTCTGAAGAATGACAGCTGAATTTTCAGTGTATCATTTCCTTTTCAGCTATGGAAAGAAACAAAATGTGTGTAATAAACCTGCATTCATTTGTAAGAAAAGAAAGAAAAAAGTTGCATCAATACATGTAATATTTCTTTAAACAAAACGCACAGGAGGGTTTTCTCAAACTATTAACCATTAAACTATCGCAGTTGTTTTGGTTCAACATGCTTCCACATGGGGGAGACATGCTCCTCCCAACTCCAACCCCCTTTCTTTTTTCCTTGTTTTTTGTTTGGAAGGAAAGAAAAAATGTAGAAATACATAAATATTTCCTCTTTGGGGAAGTGTTTCAAAAACCAAGAGAGCTGAGAGAGAAACAGAGACAAACAGAAGGAGAGAGACAAAGAGAGGAGAGGAGAGGCAGACAGAGGAGGGGGGGAGTGAGGAGAAAGGAGTGAGTTATTTCAAGGAACAGAAATAATGAGATTGGAGCAAAGTGAGAGCAAAAGGAAGACAACTCCTCACTCAGCAACACTTGAACTGTTTGTCAACTCTTCTGCTGCCATGGATCCGTCTGCCCAGAAGTTATTCTGAGGGCCAAACAAGGACGGAAAGCAGAGGAGAGAGACAGAGTGACAGAGGAGGGGAGAAAAGCTGCAAACCTTGGCTGAGGTGAGGAGGAGAAAGGTGAGGTGTGCGTGTGTGTGTGTGTGTGTGTGAGTGTGTGGGAGAGCGACGAAAGGCAGGGGAGTGGAGGAGTGAGAGGAGCCCCGTTCTTCCAGCAAAGCAAGAGGGGAAGAAGAGTGATAAAGAGTTGGGGACGGAGGGAGAAGAGTCAGCTGGACATGGGGCTTTGTGCTGTTCTCCTCATCTGTCTCTCCCAGGCTGAACTGGGGAGAGTCTGGGCTCAAGAGCATGAAGGTAAGCCCCCCCTTTCTCTTTTTTTCCTTCTTCTTCTTCTTCTTCAATGCAAACAGCAAAATTCATGCATGTACTCCAATATTCACACTGGGGTTTTTTTTGCCTGCCTTTCTTCGAAATAGTGTTGCAGAGAACAGCTTCCAGAAATCCGAATTCTTGGAAGGTTAAAAAGAAATATTATCTGACCTGAATTCCTTGCCACTAACTCGAGCACCAGGCAGGCTTGAGAATTGTTTTTGGGCACTTATTTTTTTGGTAGAACTGCATTTATGTGGGAGTGAATGTGAGTGAGTCTAACAGGTCCCTTGACATGTCTCTCTGTCAGTGACAGGAAGCACATGAATTGTGTCGATCTGGATTAATTTAAGATAAAAAAGAAAAAAGAAAAATCTGATTCTGATTCGAGAAACAAAGTGTCTGGTGTTCATTTGCTTGAAAAATACAGATCATATGTTGCTTTTTAGCAGATAAATATTTGAGGTTAATCAGCCTTTCAATTATGACTTGCGCTTTTACTCCATCAAGCATTTTTAAACAAGTAGAAATGGGAGCAGCAGATGTATCTAGAATACATTTAGAAAGTTTCTTGTTGTTCTGTCATGATTTATCTCATCTCAAACTGTCTAAATCATCCCAAAATATTGTGCATTTGGTTGTTCGGTGCATCCCCTGTAAAGTACGTATGCTGTGTACACCTCTGTCTTCCTGTGTGTGTGTGTGTGTGTGTGTGTGTGTGTGTGTGTGTCTGTATGTGTGTATTTTTGTTCTCCTTGGAGATATATTATTTTTAGCCAGCCCCCGTTCTTCCGCTACCGCTCCTCCTCCTCCACCGACAATCAGTGGTGCTCCAGTTTCTCTGGCCTCTCCTGTGGTCCCAGTTCCTCTGATCAGGACCCTAGCTCTGCAAAGGACACCCCAACACACAGTGTAGAGACCAGAGAGGCAGAACCACCCCCCCATCTCAACAACATAAGACGACAAAGTCCAGCAGAATGTCGGTGCTCATCTAAACGGTTTCGACACCTGGGATTCAGTTCCCATTTTCAGTTCCCATTTTCAGTACCCAGCCTCATGTTTGTTGAGAAGCATCTCTATTTTGGGCCCTTTTCTCCACAGCCAGCCTGATAATTTCAATGGAGTTACACCAAAAAGTAGCAAAGCTCCTCACTAAATAGGTGTTGCTGGAATCTTGGTGATGTTTAGACAACCTGCATTCGGTCTTTAAAATACATCTTGTGTGATCAGACCACATTCAGAGGTGGTCTGGACAGCATATGGCCACATTCTTTTAGCAGTGTGTATGTGAATGTGTCCCAGGCCATACTGAAGGACCGCCTAGTCAAGTGACGTCCTCTGTGCGCATATGTACCCATTTATGTGCCAAAGGCGTCATGTTAAAGTGCAAAGCAACAAGAAGACAAGAAGAACAGGCAAATATATTCTCTAGTGATATTTTACAATTTCCGGCAGACTAGGGAAGTGCATTGCTGCCTCCTGTTGGTTAAAAAGAACGACGCATTTGGTCTTTGTGAGTGAAAATGATGTGTGTGTTTATTTGATTAGAGCGGAGAAGTGAGATCCAGTCACAAGTGGTCACTCGAGACACACGTGGACACATTTGAATACCAGGTGTGAGATGACTTAGATCTGTCCATTTGTGGTCGGATCACCCAAGACGCATATTCATACCACGTGTGAACAGCGTCAAAGTCTCGCAACTGACTGCAGACCATACTGCATCTGGCTGAGGAACGGTTGTATAAAATAGGTTGGACGAATTTCACTGTCAAAGTTCACCAAAGTTAAAGTCTCAAAAGTTCCTTGCACACTAATTTAGCCTCAGTGAGGGAATCTACCGATTGTGAGTCCATTAAAATGAATGGTGTTATAAATATTGGTGTTTGATTGGTGGCTAGTACATGTGTCTGCTTGTATGTAGGTTATCAAAATGGGAAATCCAGTCTATATGTGGAAGTTTCTTTTTAATAATGTCTGTAAATAAACCAGTTGGGTTGGAAAGCAGTTTATTCTTCCTGTTGTGCTCCGGTCAATTTTGACTCAGGAGGACAAAAGTTGCATGGTTGCCAAGGAGACAACAATCAACCAAATTAAAATAAGTTACTTTCCTTCTCAGCAAACCACTGGTGATGCTTTGCTCTGTGATGCTAGAAACTCTGGTCCCCCCTCCCAAAGCATGACCTCTGATATTCAGCAGGTCCCCATCCATATTTCCCTATGTGGAGCTTAGCTGGCATGACTACGTCTATGTTCATATCAAGAAGTGTCAGAAGAGGAATGGTTTTAAATTGGTTTTAAATTGCTGTATATGACTTCATAAAATACACCGAACATTGAACAGTTTTAAATTTGTTTTACTTTATGACATATGTCAAAAACCAGATCATGGTGACAATTTAAGCAGTTTTCCAATGCTAAACCGCAATAGAAGATATACAGAGTGACACTGACAGATGTTGGCTTCTGTCTGAATTTAGAGGCTGCACTGATCAATAGTCTAGGTGGGCCTTAAGCTGCAGACAAATGGCCTAGATGAGCTAAAAATGACACAACACCAATATTTTCACAACTATTTCTAGGTTGCCACGGAGAGATAGCTTCAGAGTTTTATTATTTTAGCCAAAGGAAACAACAAGTCATCTCATAGTGTCTTTCAAACTTAAAATCAGAGTGCATGTTGACTCTGAAAGGATTTGGTTAAGTTAGGAGCTACTGAACACTCATTTCTCTACTATAGTCTCCTATTGTGAAAATGATGAATACTACAACACTGAAAAGCTGACACCATCTAAATGTCATTGGCATTACAATGGGAAAATCTGCTCCAAATGTAAACAAAAAAAAAAAAACTGCTCCATGACGGCTCACACAGATCACACATTTTCTAAACTTTGAGCTTCAGCCACAACACCACCATTTTTTCACTGTCTTCTCAGGTGCTTATCAGTCCAGCTGCCAGTGTTTGTGATTGTGTGTTATGGTTACTGCTGTTCCTCAGAGCGTGAGGTGCCAAATGGCTTCCACCCACAGCCATAAGCTCCAAACTGGTTTTTTAACACAGATCTCTCTTTTTAAAAATCTGACCACAATAAAACCACTGTGCTAAAATGTGATGACACACAGAACAGGTTGTGATTACTTCTCCACTTGATGCTTTTGCCAGAAGACTGCAGGTGCTTTGCCGTTCCCTGTCCTGACACTGACTCTATGTATAATTGGCAACAGCACCCAAAACAGGACTGCTACAGGATCAAGGCCTTGTTTGTATCTTGAGATTGGATCATCCCTCTCTCCTTTACTGTGTTTGGACAGTACATAATGGCTCACTCTCTTCTGCTTATCTGTCTCTGGAGCAAAGATGTTGGCCCTTTGCTCTCTTCTTTTCTTGAACTGAAGATAATTCTCTTATCCTTTCCCACCCAACCAAGTAAATGCCCCTGTGCCCTCAGTGAATCCTCACCTCTGCTTGAACTTCAAAGTGTTGTGCATTTACCCAGAAAGAAATTATTTTCAGGGGAAACTTATTTTTCATCCCTGGACTTCATCCAGCTGAACAGACTGAAAGACAATCAGCTTTTGTCTTAGCTTCTGTCTCGCCTTCAAAAGCTGCTTTTGAGTGATAAAAAAAGGGGCCTAATGTGTTTCTTAGATGTCCAACAACCAAAAAAAATGATCAATACAACCACAGATAAGGATAAATAGATTGGAATTTTGCTCAAGAAGCAAAAACAAGTAATGAAAAAAGGCCACAGAGCTGCTGTTTGCATCTGGAAGAAGACAAAGAGAGAGCAAGAGATCAGGGAAATGGGAAATAGGCATGGGAGACAGTAATGGGATGAATGAACAGAATCTGTATATCCACAGCAGGCTGTATATGGCTCAAAATACTGTGTCCTAGTTCGATATGACTCCCAACACCCACTAGATTTGTGGTTGCTGCAATGCAGACACATGTGAGGAGGCAGATACAGTGGACACTGCTGCCACGCAGGTGCCATCGCCCGCCTTGAAATAGCTGATGCATGTTTGTTTTATCGCACAAAACAAAATAAGCCTGTGTTTCATGTCCACACTCCTGGCACTGCAAGATATGTGGGATTAAACAGCAAGAAATCTGACATTGTGCAGATGCATTGACATTATCCTGGCAGTTGACAGAAATACTCTATATTTAGGAGGACACATGCATTCTTTGCTAACAGAGTGGGATGCAGAGGGTATATTTACACTTAAGCCGACTTCTATTCACAGGCAAATGTGCCACGTCTGTCATTTTAGTCAACTGATTTATGGGCCCTGTTTCAAAGTCATGATAATGTTTATCTGCACCAGTTTGCACGTTCCCTGGTGCTACCGAGCTATGCTTAACTCAATTCTTTAACTCTTTTTAGACTCTCTTCACTGGATATTAATGCAGGCCGGGTTGCAGACAGTCGGTCAGGGTTAGAGATCAGAGAGCAGAGAAAACAAGTTCTGCATGAAGTTTGTAGATGAAAAAGGGACTTAGAAAGTGTAAAGATAGACAAAAAATGCATGCACGATCATATAAGGTGATAGTGCCTCATCTGCCAGTTGAGTGTTCCTCCACCTCCACCTCCTCCTCAAAGCTCTTCCTCATCTCTTCCCCCTGCTGTTTGACGCCTCCTCAGCTGTTTAGTGATGTTGAGTGCTGCCAGTCTCACCCAATTAGGAGCCTCTTGTTCTTAAGCTGTGGAAATAGCTTCAACTGCACCGTACAACAAGATTCCTCATTAGAGCAGTCTCCCTTGTGAGTGTGATAACCTCCCTCCATTTCATTCTCTTGTCCCATTTTGTCTTTTAAGTGTCTTTCTCATAGTATTTTACATCTCTGAAAATAGATATTTCACTTGATTTGAAATGTATCTATGTTTTGATGGCCTGAAGTTGAGCATTTAGCAGCTAAATATTGAAATATTTCCTTCCAGCACTTTAATTTAGACCCACATTAAAGCATAAATTAAGTCAACAGCTAATGTTCCTCACCTACTCATCTAATAAATACATGATATGGCTAAGACGAGTATGTGGACACCCAGATATTACAATTATATGTGATTGCTGAACAAATTAATCCAAAACTATGGGCTTTAATCTGCTGCCTGCGCTCTTCTGGGAAGGCTTTCCTCCTGATTTTGCAACCTGGCTGCAGATATTTGCTCTCATTCGGCCTTTACAGCATTTGTAAGGTCAGCAATGATTTTTTAGTAATAAGGCCTGGCTCGCGAGATGATCCAATAAAAAGTTCAACATGAAGTATGTGGACCAAAAGTGACCTATAAAGCGTAAAAGGAGAAGAAAAGTACACACACAATCATATAAGATATGACTGCACTAATGGATAGTAGCGGATCTGCCACTGGAGTGTTCTTCCTCCTCCACCTCCACCTCCTCCTCAAAGCTCTTCCTCATCTCTTCCCCCTGCTGTTTGACGCCTCCTCAGCTGTTTAGTGATGTTGAGTCCTGCCAATCTGACCCAATTAGGAGCCTCTTGTTCTTAAGCTGTGGAAATAGCTTCAACTGCACCGTACAACAAGATTCCTCATTAGAGCAGTCTCCCTTGTGAGTGTGATAACCTCTACATTTCATTCTCTTGTCCCATTTTTTTTTCTTTTAAGTCTTTCTCTAAGTCTTTCTTTACTTCACTGATGAATGAATTCCATTTGTTTTATTTGAAGCTGTACTAATGAATAATTTTATATTAACGATGGATCAAACGATGATGTGTAATGTAAGAAGGGCTGTAGTTTCCCTCAGCTCTATGTTTTAGAGTCTTTCAGCTCATTGTTTTGGTTTGATGGCATCAACTTTTACTGTTTTACTTCTGTCTTGCAACTCTCGTCAACCCTGTTTTTAGCAGCAGCTGTTTAAAGCACAAAAAAAAACTGATAAATCAACTGTAGTGTCAGAAAACAGACAAAATTACCAACTAGCAGGTTAAAAAGGTGAAACATGTAGAAGATAAATAGCCAGATATTTCCTTCATGAACAACTCATTCCTTTGGAAATTAGAAATTCATTCACAAATGAGCCAGCACTCAATTTAGACCCTCAATGACTAACATTCCTCACTTACTTTATCTAATATATACAGTATATATTAAAGTCATATGTGATTGGTAGACCCCTTAATCCAAAACTATGATCATTAGTCTGATGCTGTAACAACCTTAGTTCATCTGGTAAAGCTTTTCTCCTGATTTTGGAACCTGACTGTAGAGATTTGCTCCCATTCTGCCTCTGGAGCGTGAGTCAGGTCAGCTGTGATTTTAGGCAATAAGACCTTGTTCATTGACCTAAATCTCAAAGGTGATGGATGGGGTTGAGGTCAGGGCTCTGTGCAGGCCAGTCAAGTTATTCCACACCAAACACCTGTAAAAACAATTTCTTCATGGATGTACATTTGTACATGTGAGCATTTGAAACAGGACAGGATCAAGTACACAAAAGTGCATCAGTGTCCCAATAGATTGTATATAAAGATGGACGTAGCAAGGTGTGACGTCACCCATTAGTTTGCATTGTAGCTGGTTTAAAGCCCAGAGTTTTTAGCTTGGGATCAACACCATGTTTTCTGTTTGGGGCCAGGATTTCCAAATAAGGAGTGGAGGATATTGCCTTTCAATGCATCCCACTACCTCAGGCTGATGCTAACGCCAGTTTCCTGGGAACACCGAGCGCGGCACACTTGGGCTGACGTTAGCAACTTTAGCTCAACTGTGCTAAGAGGGCTGGTATAATAATAAAGTAACATCAAACTTACTGATATATTATGAGAGTAGTCAAACTCTGTGTTTTGATGCCCACAAAGCAGACAGCAAAGGTACTGTCAGTCTTAAAATCTTATAAACAATAATTTAAAAAATAACCACCGGCACACTTCAAAGTACAGTACTTCCACATTGGCTTCAGCCTCAAGCCATGGTAGTTGCTGCTTAAGGCCATTTTGACCACAATTAAAAAAGAAAGAGGCAAAGAGGGAGCCTATATTTAAATCTGGCTCTTGCATTTCCTTCTCTCAAGGTATTCATAACATGCTGTCACTTAATAGCCCCATTCAGTGAACTAACAGCTCACATAAAATCCAGGCAGCAAACTGGATATAATCCCTGAAATTCAGTCGATTCTGCTGAGTTAGCAACTCTGCTGACCGAAAATGTGTTCAGGACAGTGAGTCATCAGTGTTCCCGCAAAATAGAAAGACATTCCTCAAAGGAAAGTGAAAAAATATAAACATCCTTCTATAATCTGTTGAGCAGATGATATAAAAACGTGAGTACACACTTATTAGACACACAGACATTACTTCGCCAAAATGTAAAGCTGTCACCAAATTAAGGTTGTATCATACTTCACAATTAGCTAATAACCAGCCAAAGTCCAGCCACAACACAAATGCCACATTATTAGTTTAAATTAAAGTAATTACAAAAGAAATCATGGCACTATTTCTGCATGTCACGTGAAAAGGAAATACTCTCATGTGTCCTTTGTTCCTAAATTTTGTGAGTTGCATTTTTTTTTTTTCTGTCATCGTGTGAGTTATTGCTCCAAAACCTCTAACCATTTCATTTTCTGTGGACATGTCTGCCGGTTAATGATCCAAATTATAGTAAGCAATAAAGAACAGATGTGACCGCAGGGTTTAAAGGCAGAACTATTTCAATTCCTTATAAAAACAACATTTTATTATATTATTTTAGAGCTTCTTTCACACGTTCTCAAATCAAGGACAGAATTCAATTACGTTTTGTGTTACATCAAAAAGGCTGTTATTTGGAGAGAGAAAAAAAGACTGTTTTGCTTTATTTATTAAGGAAACTGACAGTGTTTATCCAATTGATGTTCAATAACACGAGACAAGGATTATACAACTGGATGAAGAAAACATGGCACTAAAAAAAAAGTGTCCTTACAGAGTTCAAGAGACATCTGTTAGCTGATGCCGTTGATCCTCCACTTGTGGACGTCTACAGGGTCCACATATGTGTGTTGACTCTGTTCAGTGACCATAGTGCCTGTCTTGTTCTAGATGCACTGAGCGGGACTTCTCTGCGGACAGATGGGGATCCGTCCGGTTTGCACAGAACCAGGAGGGACCAGCAGACTCTGCACAAACACAGAGGAGCCCGAGACACACAGGCTGAGGGAGCAGGAGCAGGAGGAGGAGGAGGAGTTGATATCAGCACCCTGCCTGATAACATGACCCGAATAGTGGTGAGATCTGAACTGTTGACCCTCTGCTAATCCCCATCTCCTTTAGCTGCTACACCTGTCAAGCTTTCCATTGTCACGTGGCACATCTGCAGCTTACAATGTTAACAATGGCAGATTTATCACTTGACTTTAAACAACTGTGAAAATATGGTTTGTTGATTTCAGACTAAATCGGGCTTCTCATTTCAAGCTGGCAACAATCAGTTTTGCCAGCTGAAATGCCAACTGTTGCTTGTAGATTTTATCAGCTGTAGTTGACGTTAACTCTGTGAGTTGGTTGAAAACTGTCTCCAGCTGACTCTCTGTATAAGGGTCATAAATATGTTTGTGCTAAATCATGCTAAAAGATGAAGGCTAAAACAACAGCAGGTCTCAATTAGCATCCTCGGTTCATCAATGTAGAAAACTTGTAAATAAAGGAGCAGCATTGTTTTTGTATTGTGGGGTATTTAGTTAAATCTGCACAGTATTATAAAAGAACCACTTCTTTTTGGGTGCTTACTTTAGAAAATGCAAACATAAAAGGTAATTTAAGCTATTTGAGTATGTGTTTCGTAATGTTGGTAACATGTTTGGCTGAAGTTCCTGGAGTGTAAACTTCTCCAACTCCACTAGAGAGCAGCACAGAGCAGCTAACGTTACCCTAAACTTAGACACAGTACCCTCCAGAGGAATGGGGATGTCATATTCCTGCGTATACCCAGCTAGCTATTTTGTTACACATAAAAAAAAAGTAACAAGCTTGGATAAGATTGACACAGCTGCACAGGTTCTTCTGAAGCCAAGTTACAGAAATAACAATTCTTAAATTGACTCAGATTTACTCATGATTAGTGAAGGCAAAGGAAAACTAAATCCACCGTTCCCAACAAGAAGTCAGCTAACATGAACATAATGTCATGAATGACGTCAAGCTTCCAGGTTATTAAGTGTAACCTCCCCCCAAAAGAAGCAGGGTGTTTTAACCTGATAGATATGTTATTGTAATAATACAGAACTGAAAGGTCAGCTGGGGTCATAATCTTTACTCTGCCAACCTAGAGAAGCTCAAGGTTTAGATGAAGAGGGAACATCACAACTTTGAGAGGCACAAAGTGGAGGTCAGTGTTTATTAAGTTCCTGTCAGGTGGATTTGTCCTGTGGCATTTTCCATTCATTACCTTCTGTGTGTGAGTATGTGATGAAGTTTTATTTGTGTCTTGTGTCCCAGACTCTTCTTTCACTTGAACCAGCCTCAGTAAAATTCAACCCAAATAAATTGTGTTGTACTTTTTTTTTCTCCCCCCTTCCTGCTACATTGCAAATTGAAAACAGACGACGTCCTCGTCCTGCCAACTTACAGTGTTTGTTTAAGCGTGGTTGTGCGTGAGTATGTGCTCCTCGTGCACGTGAGTGTGTGTGTGTGTGTGTGCTCGTGAATGACTCACTTGGACAAGATCACAAGTAGCCCTGGTGTACGCCTGCTGTCTGTTTGTTGGGGTGGTCTGATCCCAATTTGAGGACCCTCCACCTCTTGCCCGCTGGGAATCTCTTCAATAAATCAATCAGCTGTGAGGGGAAAGTGTGCGATTGTTTCCCATCTCCTCACCTAGAAATCCCACACCGCCCCCCTCTAGAAAACACAGGCTGGTGTCAGGCAGTGGAGATGGGAGAAAAAAGTGGGTCACTTGCTGTATATGGAGCAGCCGGAGAGGCGCTGCATTTATCTGCTCCACTTTCTGAGCCCACTCTAAACCCCAGAACCATTGCTCTCTGTCACCTTGAACTATGGCATACATTAATAATGCCATCAAGACTGGAGATACATACAAAGACACAAGCCAAACAGTGTATAATGTGTAAACAGCTCCCCCAAGTGGGCTGTACAGATAGAAATAGGAAATGTGTCATGGTTCCCAACCTTTAAGACAAAGGAGGCCTTTTTATAGGTTGTATATCTATGAACATACCAATAAAAGGCTGATTATCCACTCAACTTATCTCATTCGAATCAAGATTAGAAAAAAAGTATAAAAAAAGACTTTACATTGAGATTGGGAACCACTGTCCAATCTTTTGTCTTGCAGGACTAACTCTTTCATAATGCTATTGTTTAATCCTATGTAGACCATTTATGCAAGAAAATCGTTGCCATTTACCGTAGCATTCAACACTGCTCAGGAAAAAAAAAAAAATCAGGTCAGGTTACTGGAACTGGAACTTGCAATAACTTAAGAATCGTGTTGTGAAATTATATAAATTATGAAATAATGGATTTCAAGATACTTAACCTACTCTCAACTACCTCACCATGAATAATTCTTTCTGAAAACTTCACTTTCCTAACGAGTGGCCTCCTTCTCTCAGGAGGACTCCCAGAGGTACTACAGATGGCAGAGTTTTGGTCCAGAAGACGGAGAGACTGAAAACTTGTGGGTAGATCTGAACGCCCTGCACAAGAGCCAAGTCCGAATCCACGGCATACTGTCCAATACCCACCGACAGGCAGCAGTGAGAAGCGCACACACACACACACACACAAATAACCATCCAATTTAACTCCCAGCAGTGTCTGATATCTTCTCTTCTTCTTCTTCTTCTCAGAGGGTGGCGCTTTCTTTTGATTTCCCTTTTTATGGACACTACTTGAGACAAATTATTGTAGCAACTGGTGGTGAGTTTTACCCTACATTACTTCAATGCAACACTCGTTTACCCTGCTCTTCAAAAACAGATCAGACCATCATTGTGCTGAAGGCAAGCAGAAGGAGGCTCAGTCATACCCTGGGGAAATATTCAGGCTTACCAGGCTATAATACATCTAATTAGCCTAACTGTAAATGCCTCATTTTTTTATGACTTTAATTGCTGTTCATGTCCTAAATAGGTTTTTTTTGTCCACCCAGAAGCAAATAATCAAGAGTTATTTGTTGATTCTTAATTTTTGTGATTGTTCCTCAAATTTTTTATTCTATGGGATAAAAATGATATTCACGTGCACAATTAGTACAAGAAGAGTCTTTTTAAATCAAGCAATCATGGGTGATGTTTGAGACTTGACTTTATACCTCCTGATAAACATCCACAACCAGAAAGTATGCAACAAATCATTTTTAAACACCTGTACCTACGTTTCTGCTCTTTTCCCCCAGGGTTCATCTTCATGGGAGACATTACTCATCGAATGCTGACTGCCACGCAGTACATTGCTCCCCTCATGGCCAACTTTGACCCCAGTTTTTCAAAAAACTCAACAGTGAGGTACTCGGACAATGGTAGGTGGAAGCACCACAGTGACCTTTTTTTAATCCTATATGGCAGCTCCGAGTTGTCTTTGACCAGCGTCTGTGTTCTGTCCCACTCAGGTAATCTGTTTGTGGTACAGTGGGACAAAGTGAGGCTAAAGGACAGAGAGGATGAAGGAGCTTTTACTTTCCAGACAGCCCTCCACAAGAATGGAACTATTGTTTTCAACTACAGGGATGTAAGTTGATTGATTTCAGTTAAACTGCTTTCATCAACATCTGTATTTTCCATTTGCAAGAGGAAACAATCCTAAGGTTGCATGTCGTATTAAAAACAAACTGTCCTTCTTTTTCAGATTCCTGTGCCAGTGGTGAGAATTAATTCCACCGAGCATCCAGTGAAAGTGGGTCTGTCTGATGCTTTCATGGCATACCTCACTTCTGTGCAGGTCTCAGGTCTGTTCTCTTAAAAAAACAAATTGTAGTCTTCTTTTCAGATGCTTCAGATGATTTTTTTTTTGCACATGCAGCAATACTTAAAATTTAAAGTGCATGACAGAAATCTGAACTTAACGAGCTTTTAAAATTGTCTTGAAGATCCAAAGCGGCGCACTATCTACGAGTATCATCGTGTTGAGATTGACACCACAAAGATCGTTACCAGATCTGCTTTTGAGTTCACGCCTCTGCCCAGTAAGTATTTATACAAACCACAATTCAAGCCTCATAATTTAACCCCTGTACTTTAACCCCAGGATATTTGTGTGATTCTTATGATTCCTCCAGCTTGTCTTCAACACACAACCTGCGATCTCTGCCTGACATCCAACTTGACAACCGGCTGTGGTTGGTGCAACACGCTTCAACGGTAACATAAAATCCTCACAGTGTATGAAAGATCTTGTTTTGAAGCCATAGAGAGCCTGGCTCCTCTCATTTTGCTCCCACTGAGTTTCAGATGTTCCGATGGGATCGACCGACATAGACAAGAATGGCTTGACTACAACTGTCCCGAAGAGGTGAGACATGAGCTATTTATACTTGAGCAAGCTATTTCTATTGTTTCTTGAGTAATTCATGCAAGTGTTCATTCAGGCAAAAGGCACATGTGAGGACTACAATCCAGTATTACCTGAGGGATCTATGAGCTCCTTCAACAACTCTTCACCAGGTCCAACACCTTCTTCAGCAGTGCTCGAGGAACAGCCTGTCACGAGAGGTGAGTTTCTCCACAGCAGCCTCCATGGGAGTAGCAGATAGTGACCAGGTGGTTTCATGTCTGGAAAAAATTGAATCACTATCAATGGACTGTAACTTTAATTGAAAACAAAGTGATCTGGATTTCATTTTACCCAAAGATTAACAATATAAACAGAATTAGTTGTCCACACTGTTGCAGCAATCTTTCAATTTTGTTAATTTATGGTGTTTTCAAACTTGCATTGTTCAGTCTGGTTGAATCAGACTCTAGTTTATTGTCCCTCTTGTTGCAATTTGTTTAGAGCAGATCTCAACACAACAATCGTACTCAAATCAGGTGTTGTCTTCCGACCTCAATCTGACCCAATTACAAGGCGTACTCTGCCAGTTTAAGCTAAACAGCTCCCGTAGCTTTGCAGACTGGGATCAACCCTGCAGGAAGAGCGCCAGGGTTGGAAGCCAATTTGACATAGCGGCTGAACTATGTAATTATAACATCACATGATACTTTTGGGCCCAAAACGACTTTTTCCCATAGACCTACACTGTGAAAGAGACATTTGTAAATCAGCAGATAAATATTTTTTTTGAGCATAACAAACATGTAAAATGACTTGTTTTACTATCAGAATATGATCTGTTCGGTTCAATCAATCATTTCAGAACTCCATTCCAGCATGATTAGATTGTTTTAACCCCACTCACATTAGCAGAAGGGCTAAACCGGAAGTAGCCGGATCAGCCAGCTGAAGTTACTAATGTGTTTGCTCTATGGATCCAACATTTTTTGGTTTAATTTGCCTCAGAGTAGCTTTCACAGGAATGAACGGAGCCCCAGGTCAGATGCTGTATCCAGTTCTCCTAATGTGTGGATGAGTGAAAACCAACAGTTGCTGGCAGCTAGCCAGACAGAGAATCAAGGTCTGACCTGGACTAGCACAATGAAGAAGTACATTGTAATTTTGATAATGAGCAGATTGGACAGACTGGCCAATGAGAGGAGAGAGGTCTACCATGGGTTGCAGAGACACTTAGATTTTCCTCAGTGTGAAAAGAAACCAAACAACGATAGAAACACAGGAAGTTTACTAACTCAACTGATTCAAAACTGAACTAAAAGGTCTGAAAAAACCTTTAGAGTAGAGGATAATTCTGGCTTATTAAAATATTTTATTTTACTTTTCATTTTCTTAGCTTCTTTGATGAGTACAATTTTATTATAAACAGGTACGATGGCCAAAAATATGTTCCAATTTGCAATAAACTGGAATCATATTTTAGAGTGTGATATTGATTTTTCATTGGTTGTCTGACTGATCAGATTTCTGCTGTGTTTTTTACCTTGTGCACAAAAATAATCTGTCTTTGAGCATGTGTACATTACTTTCTTTTTTGCATTCTTATTATCTCAGCAAACACATATCAGTGATGCCTCAGTCTGTAGCTCAAAGGTTAATGCCACCTTTTTTAAATCCCTTTTTTTTTGGTGCAGAATTGTTTTAACACTAACAACAATCTGTTTTACTTCCTTTCAGATTTACAGACGGGTCCTCCAAACCACACGGGGATAACAGAGAACACGGCCATCATCACAGGAGTCGTGGCCGCCCTCATTCTGCTTGTAGCTCTGACCTTACTGGCTGTTTACTACATCAACACACACCCGACAGTGGCTCCACCGTTCTACCTCATGCAGGTGAGAAAAAAAAAAAACACACCTCTGTCTCCACAAAAACACCTCAAGCATTATGTAGAGTAAACATTTTATTTTGAAAAATAGCCCACATGCACACTTGATGTCGGTCTTTAACCTTTACATACTGTTTAGGGTCAAATTTGACCCCTTTTTACATTTGAGAGGCGTAAAAACACTGTATACACATTTCTTTTAGGTGGACTTTCCTAATATGACCCAGAATATACCAAAACCCTAACCCTAACCCATCATATTTTTTATTTTTGGGCAGCTAATACACATTTTTGTGTATGCAAATGTCCAAATTTGACCTGCGTTTATTTTCAAAATTAAAAAATCACCATTCAAGCATATCGTATTCTTCATATTCTATGAGATGTTGTCCTGTTCTCCTCTTTCTTTCCCTAGTTAAACACTCTATTTGCTGTCTGAAAGCTTCATTAAGGATTAATCAAACATTTATTAATGATAGATGGGGAATTTGTGAATATGAATTGATGTAGAGACTAATTATGAGTCAGAATATGTACAGTGTGTGAGGGTTAATGAATGACTGTCTGTTGTTTCGTAGCGACGCACCAATAACTACTGGCCCTCTATGAAGTTCCGCAACCAGGGCTGCCACTCCAGTTACGCTGAGGTCGAGCTCGGAGGTCACGAAAAGGAAGGATTTATTGAAGCTGAGCAGTGCTGCTAAAGGGGGGCCTGGATGTGCAGGACACAGTCAGAGAAAGAAAGGGCACCATCTTGTGGACTGTAGCAGTACTACAACAGGGGGTGGGGGGGGGTGAATATGGACGATCAGGCCGACCATCATCACAGGATGTCTCTACTCCAACCTCGGTGGCTGGACAGTGTTTACTGTACCTGCTCTTGTAGCTCTTGCTAGCTTTTTCTCTGTGTCTCTTGCTCTCGTTGCCATCACACAGGAGATTTTGCGATATCATCTAAAAGGGGTTGGAGGGTCTAAGAGGAAGCCGACTGTACAGAGAATGATGAGAGTAAAAAAGTGTAACTGTACAAAAACCTATCAATGCAAGGGGGAGTCAGGGAATGAATCGAACTAGCCTTCATACTGCAAACCAATGTACAGCTCAACTTGTTTTTGTTTTTATCCTGTCTATGGAGTTTTTTTTGTTTTGTTTCACTAAAAAGTTCATGTGAGCAATGACTGGTTCATAAAATGTCATATCTATGTGGACTTCACTACAACAGATATCTAGCTATATAACTGATAGTGATTATAATGATCATCCTGAATTCCTCTGGAGAAATACTGTTTGGATGAGTTTTAGAGACATCAAGTTATGAGAGTTTTCTTTGAACTTTTTTCTGTTTCAATGTCTTCTAATAAAAGCTGGTGGTGAGTGTTGATATATTATTCTGGTGCTTACTGCTCGGTACTGATGATTTTAACATATACTGAATCTGCCTACTGTAGTTTGTCTTCACATTAGATTAATGCTACCGTATCACTGACATTAACCCTCCTGTTGTCCTCGAGTCAAGGAAGGAAGGGAGGGAGGAAGAAGGAAAAGAGGAAGGAAGGAAGGAAGGAAATGAGGGAGAAAAGAAGGAAGGAGGGAAGGAAGGAGGAAAGAAAGAGAGAAGGAGGGAGAAAGGAAGGAAGGAGGAAAGAAAGAGAGAAGGAAGGAGAAAGGAAGGAAGGAGAGAAGGAGGGAGGAAGGAAGAAGGAAGGAAAGGAGGGAGGAAAGAAAGAGAAAAGGAGGCAAGGAAGGAAAGGAGGGAGAAAGGAAGGAAGGGAGGAAAGAAGGAAGGAACAAGTCAAAACAGATGGGGTCAATTTGACCCGGGAGGACGACACGAGGGTCAATCATTTCAATCACAGGGGAGAGATGACTTTCACTATCAGGTGAGTAAATTTAGTGTAAAATTAGTTTTATCTTCATGCTGATATTCATGTTTCATAATCATACAGGAAGGTGATGTAAATATACTTTTATTGTTTACACACCAGCATCGACTTTGACATTCAGACCAAGCTTAAATCAAACAATCCAATCAAATCAACCCTATAGGCTTACAATTTTATTATCCTTATTTGTGTGGCATCTATATTAGTTATTATAATTTTCTACCCAGCAAAATCAAGCATATAGATCAATTCAGCACATTATAACAATTAATCTGTTGATTATTTTTTCAATTTCGTTGTTTGGTCCATAAAATGTCCATCACTGTCCCCCAAAGCCTATCAGATGACATCCCCAAGTGTTTTCTATTGTCCTGACCAGCAGTCCACAACCCAAATATAGAAAGAAAGAAAAAAGAACAAAGAAAACTCAAGAAACCAGAAAATATTCACATTTGAGAAGCATGAGAATGAGAGTATTTTGTCTTTAAAAAAATGCTTGGCAATCAATTTTCTGTGCATCCACTGATCCTTTATGAGTGATTGATCCCAAATCATCTAGTGTCTCACAGCAACCAGCCAAGCAGAGGCTGCAATCACAGAAAATCTATTTAACTACTATAACAACTAGACGACCATTGTTCCATGTAAACGACCCAATAATGCCAAAAGTCCAATAGTGTATGCTAATTTGATCATTTTATGACATTTAGTACAGGGCAACGTGTACGTGCTTTGACCCACAAGTTGCATCAATTGCCGCCTTCCAGTGCTGTCGGAAATTAAAAACCTCTCACATTAGGTAAGACACAACAAATCAGAAAGTAGCCTAAATATCCAGAGCAGCTTTTAAACATCCCCACTGTCTAAAGAGCTTGATAACTTATTTTACATTAGTAATTTAGAAATGTTTTTGAGTCGTATTTGTGACACTCCTCTCCAAACTGGGACTTTATGGGGTGTCCGTGAATGCAGCACAGATTGCAGCCAGGACAACAAACCTTGTTTTCTGAAATGTTTTTCTCCCGGTTATGACTCTACGATTATTTTGTCAAAATACAATAATTGTAAGCCTTTGGTACAATACTTTAACATCTCCCATCTGGCACTGCTGATGCCCAGTGTTTGTTTCAGCTTGAGCAGAAATTGTTAATATAAACATAGCCTACAGGCATGTTCGCTGCTTGTTATTAATACAATTGTGACCTCATGCAACAATAAATATTAATAATAGCTTTCCCAAATGAATAATAATGAAAAATAGAGGTAATTTGAGGTAAATAGAAGTAGAGCAAACACTCGGTTGTTTTTAATTGGTCATAATTAGCATGAGGAGTGTAAAATAGCCCAATTAACTTAGCAAAGAATGAACAAACAACTTAACAAATCAATGTGTGATTCTGTACTTACAGCTCAATGTGTTGAAACTGTTTAAATTTTCACCTCCTTTCCTGTTTTACTTTCATTTTTCTTAACAGTGTTTTAATGAAAAAAATTAGTTTTGTTGCCATGTGTGTCGAAAGAGCCCATCCTAAATTTATCAGTGTACGTTTTATGTTGCGGTAATTAGCATGAGGAGTGTAAAATAGCCCAATTATCTTAGCAAAGAATGAACAAACAACTTAACAAATTAATGTATGACTCTGTACTTACAGCTCGATGGACGTATACTATCAGACAAGACAGAGGTGGTAGTCCATATCCATATTGGCGACATTAATTGACTTTAATTAAGACTAAAAAGTAACTTCTAAACGGCGTCTTCTTGCACCAAACAAATGTGGAGCATACCATTCTGAAACGGGGTAGGAATAGTCCATAATATATAAGTTTCTAACGAGCATTACAATACTGCAATAGGCCTACATGAATAAACGGAGGAAAACATCATGATACATTTGTGAGGTTTAAGTCTTACGAGGTTAAGAAATATACAAAGAAAAGAATAAAGTCGTAATGTTGATTACTTGTCACAATTGTATTACACGACAATTATTATAGTACTATACCAAAAAGAGGGGGCACCCGGATTTGAACCGGGGACCTCTTGATCTGCAGTCAAATGCTCTACCACTGAGCTATACCCCCGATGCGTTAAGCAAGGGAAACGTAGTGTATTTAAAGAGGTATATATGATGTGTAACATTAGCTCTAAGTTAATATATATGTTTGTTTGTTTAGTTTGCACCACAAGACGGTAATTTATTTAAACAATAACATTTAGTTGCTGACGGAAGAAAAGAAGACAAGATGGCAGATCCGGTTATCATTTTGTCCAGCAGATGGCGCCAAATACACTAATTTTAACACATACTGATGCCTCATTTATGGTCATCAAACCTTTACAACACACTATTTGTTCTGTTTACATCTAGGTGTATTCATTTTTTAATCCATTCTGATAAAATAATGTGTTGAAACTGTTTACATTTTCACCTCCTTTTCTGTTTTACTTTCATTTTTCTTAACAGTGTTTTAATGAAAATTAGAGTTTTGTTGCCATGTGTGTCGAAAGAGCCCATCCTAAATTTATCAGTGTACGCTTTATATTATGGTAAAGTTACTTTTGCTGTTTTTAAATCTGATATATTCAGTGTAACTTGCTACTCCTTATAAGGTTATTACTGATTCGCGTTAATGCATTTGACGCTGCATTCAAGTACTCAACAGAAAACACGGAAATTGTAAATTTCTCTGGGATGAGTAGCCTAAGACATCTCAAAACTCAAAAGTAGACGTCTTTAATGTAGTTTATTTTTACAAGCTCTATATGAGTAATACAAAATAGGCAGAACTTACATTTACCCCCGTATATCAATAAGTAAATAAATAAATATTTATTCTGGATTATTTTAAGCATTCAAAGTTGCAGTATAGTGCTCTACATGAATGTAACGAAACATGTAATACAAATCTACTGGTTTAGATAATCTGCATACAATTTACACGTCTGTCTATTAACTTAGTGTCCACACAAAACAAGTCAAACTTTATATATCCTACGTTTCATGAATGCACCGTCAGGGTTTCGTGCTGCAGCTTGACTCCTCCTCGCCTTGAGGTCGCCTCTGTATATTAATTGAAATGCCTGCAGGCGAAGAAGAGGTCGGCTGATGTCAGTGGTGCTGTGATTGTGGTTCTGAATTTACTATCTTTTTTTTTTTTTGGACTGGATCAGTGAGTTTTTGTTTTGTTTTTTGGGGTGTGAGGAGTCCCTGCGCCATCATGAACCCGCCCTGTGGAAGATGCAGCAAACCAGTTTACCCAACAGAAAAAATAAACTGCCTTGATAAGGTAAGGTGATAAAACTTTGAGCCCACTCACTCAACAGATTTCACCATGTACTATTCCAAAATTACACAAATAATAGTCTCCAATATATACACTATATAATCATGTTCCTATGGGAAAAGTTTCAAATTTGAATGTTATACCTATTTTTAGAAGGTATGAGCTTATAAATTGTCCATAGCATTCTTCTTTTTAAAGAAATAACTCTCATTTGAGATCTTTTTCTCTACTTTTACCTTGCAAATCAGCAAATAGGATTAAAATAAATAGTTTAGAAGTTGTCAAAATGCTTTAAAAAGAATAAAGATGCTCATTACAAGATGGGCAGACTCTGTTATCTGATGATACTTCAACAATGTCAACAATGTGTTTTTTTATTTTTCATAAAGGTGCATACTTTTTCTTTTGCACATTTTATGAAATAGTGCCATACACCATTATGATGCTTTGATGCTTTACCTCTATATGAAATGATCTGGGTCATTATGTGGCTAGAAGAATAAACCACATCCGGTGGATAAACATCAACCACACACCTCAAAAAATAAGTACAAAAGTTAGTGTGTGTGTGTGTGTATGTGTGTGTGTGTGTGTGTGTGTGTGTGTGTGTGTGTCCCTCATTATCAGCTTGTTAAGATCTACTCTGATAATGTGACTATAAACAGATAAAGTCAAAGCTCCGATTACAGCAACAGCTTGGGTTAATTTAATCAACTTAATGACCAAATCAAGGCAAAATAACCTTATAAATAGAGCTGGATTACTTGTGTCTTTAAAACATTCTGATTTTTTTCTGAGTCTGTGAATGTATCACAAATATCACACATAGTAAACCACATAGGAAACTAGTTTTTATGCACAATTAATAGAAAATTGTTCAAATATTACTCACTTTTAGACAATCATGTTATGAAATGTGCATTAATTTGCATTGCTATGGCCCCTCTTTTTATTTTTGGGACACTATGTTGACCCTAGATGGCAACCAAACATATTTTTGGACCTTAACCCAATTAAATAATCATGTAAACAGATCACTGTCTAAGCTGTGTTACAGTGAATGCACCACATGTTTTTAGTATGTGTCTGAATGTACAATATTCATTCACATGATGGCGTGTCATTCACTCCTAACAGCCTCTTACTGGCATTTGTTCAAGTGCGGAGATGGGAAAAACTGACCACGAGCACAGCTGTACTCTCATGTAGAGCTAGTAAAGGACATTTTCCCACTATTGTAGTTGCACTGAAGTCATCATCATCTGCATGTCTGAACAAACAGGCCTGTCAGGATGTTTTTAGTTTGATGGATAGAACTTCATTTTGTTGTAATTAAGAAGTCATACTGACATTTTTTTCTCCCCCTCTCTCTCTCTCTCTGTCTCTCTCTCTCTCTGTCTCTCTCTCTCTCTCTCTCTCTCTCTCTCTCTCTCTCTCTCTCTCTCTCTCTCTCTCTCTGTCTCTCTCTCTCTGTCTGTCTCTCTCCCTCTCTCTCTCTCTCTCTCTCTCTCTCTCTCGCTCTGTCTCTGTCTCTGTCTCTGTCTCTGTCTCTGTCTCTGTCTCTCTCTCTCTCCCTCCCTCTCTGTCTCTCTGTTTCTCTCTCTCTCAATGTCTCTCTCTCTTTCTCTTTCTCTTTAGTACTGGCACAAAGGTTGTTTCAGCTGTGAGGTATGCAAGATGGCCCTGAGCATGAACAACTACAAAGGCTTTGAGAAGAGACCTTACTGCAGTATGTGAGTGTCGCTGATCATCCCGATGATTCAATGACTACATACCTCAAATCTAATTCATATGAAAGCATTTTTGAACTATTAAATAGCAGCGACCGTGACATCCAGGCTGCCAACAAGGAAGGTTAAAACATTCTGGAGATCACATTTAAACATTTCTTTCGTATTCGTGATATTCTTGTCATTTAACTGCAAGAAGAAGCAAAAGTTTTCATTCTTTGGAAACGACAGGAAGTAGACATTCATTTCTGAAAGCGGTGGAGGCAAACAGATGGTCAGTGGGAGCTGCAATGTGTAAAAGTGATGGAAAAAGAAAGTGTGAACAGACTGAAATCATGTGATCTGAGAGTTTGCTTTTTTTAATTGCATAAAAAAATAATATATAACAGGTTTAACTCATGATAAAACCATGAAGACTGGGTGCTAGATGTTTAAAATAGTAAATAATGAAATATGAAAGAATAGGAAAACACTCTAAATTTGCTTTTGTGTGTAAATTAAAGAAGTCAGACATATCCCAGTCCAAAAAGATCCACATTTGTATTTTGTTCTCATTTATTTGCAGATAAGTCATGTTTTAATGATCAAAACTGATTGCATCATCAGATAATTAATCAATACTTCAATTCCAGTTGGTTAATTATAAGACAGCCACACATCCCAAGATTGAAAAATAAACCTATATAATAAGTTTGTAGTGGAAGAAATACTCCTCATAATAATTAAATAAAGGGGAAAAATACAAATATTTGAATTAATAGATTATCACATACTCAAAAAATCTTTAAATATACCCATAATTTTGCATCTCTAGAGTTTTATTTCTCTAGTTGTATGAATTCTCTAAAATACTGTATCAGTGCTACTACTTATAAGGTTATTATGGTGCCTGCTGCCTTCAGGTGCTCTGCAGAAAACCATAATTCATAAAACTTAAGTGTTATATCCAAGTATAACTGAAATCTAAAACAAATCTGTGATAATCTTTGTTAAAATAAAAATATCAGATCAAATTTAAACTTTTTGATAAAATAAGGATTAAAAATAGAAACTAAAGAGCTCAACAAGAGTGATAATAAAAGAGTCCAAAAGGTTGTGATTTTAGATCGTCACGTGACTCAAAAAAACAACAACATTAAAAAAAAAAAAAAAGGGATACTGGGGGTCAACAGGGTCATTATTACCAAAATATTTACAAATGAGCATAAATAAATAAATAAAATCGAGCCAGACTGATACTGGACTTTTGGGGCCGATGCTAATACTGATATTAGGGAGTAAATGTCAATATTCAGACATTTTATTTTATTATTTGCAATGATCCTTTAAATATTAAACACTTGTAACAAAGGTATGTAATGGAGGCAAAATATTTTACAGTTTAACACTAACTTTTTATTTTATTTTAAATACATTTTATTATTATTATTAATTTGTTTTATTTTACTGACAGAAATGATCAATGCACTGAAGCAGAAGACTTTCCTGGCAATTAAATCATTATAAATAATTATAAATAATTACATAATAGAAAAAAACACAGAAAAACACACAATAGAACAAAAAATAGAAATATAAAATTAAACTTGAATTAAGAAAAAATATCAAATATACATAAAGTGCTGCCTTTATCTAATAAATATAAAATATAAAAAATATATTGGCACATTTCCAATAATATGATATATCTGGGATAGGCACATATTGGCTAATAATTATCAGTCGAGCTCCATTTTTACTTCCTTTATTTTACAATAATGAAATACTTTTGATTGCAGTGTATCATGATTAATAATCTACATTGTTTTTACCTAAAGTAAGATCAGCTGTTGCTTTAAATGATAAACATCAAGTGTTTTTTCTAATATTGTGCTTCTTTTGTGTTTTCTTGCAGGCATTACCCCAAAACCTCCTTCACCATAGTGACCGACACCCCCGAGAACCTGCGTCTCAAACAACAGACCATGCTCAATAGCCAGGTCAGACATTCCGGAGATCCGTCTCCTCTCTCTCTCTCTCTCTCTCTCTCTCTCTCTCTCTCCCTCTCTCTCTCTCTCTCTCTCTCACTCTCTGACTTTCACTCTCTCTCTCTCTCTCTCTCATTCCTGCTCAGTCTCTCTCTCTCTCTCTCCTCTCTCTCTCTCTCTCTCTCTCTCTCTCTCTCTCTCTCATTCCTGCTCAGTCTCTCTGGTTTTTACTGAGATACGGCTCCTATGCCTCCTAATCACATTACGTCATTACGATTCTGTGTATGTTTCCGTCTGTCAGCTGTCTCCCTCTCTCACCTCTCTTATCTGTCTCAGCAGGACACGACGATGATTCAATCAAATGAGAGTAAAGATTAACTTGTGTGTGAAGATTTGAGTCCAGAATCTTTGAGTCTTTTTAAAATGAACACAAGGGAAATCTTTTATTCTAAGTTTCTGGATCATAAATTGGAAATTGCAAACTATTTTTTAAGATTAACCTTCCTGTCGTCCTCCCGGGTCAAATTGACCCCGTCTGTTTTGACTGTTCCTTCCTTCCTTCCTTTCCTTTCTTCCTTCCTTCTCTCCTTCTCTCCTTACTTCCTTCCTCCCTCCCTCCCTCCCTCACTCCCTCACTCCCTTCCTTCCTTCCTTCCTTCCTTCCTTCCTTCCTTCCTGCCTTCCTTCCTTCCTTCCTTCCTTCCTTCCTTATTTCCTTCCTCCTTTCCTCCCTCCCTTCCTCCTTACTCTTTTCCTTCCTCCCTCCTTCCTTACTCCTTTCCTTCCTTCCTTCCTCCCTTCCTTTCTGCCTACCTTCCTTCCTCCTGTCCTCCTTCCCTCCCTTCCTTCCTTCCTTCCTTCCTTCCTTCCTTGACCTGAGGACAACAGGAGGGTTAGAGCTAGTTTCTTTTGCCTCTCTCTTTAGCGTGTGAGGTGCTGGTTCATCTCAGTCTCCCTGGTTACCTTCACTGTGTCACTATATTTAAGCTTCTTAAGCTTAATCACACTGTTCTAACCTGATCAAAGGGGTTAGGCCTCCAAGTCGAGCAAAATTAAATTAAATAGATTATCCTTTCAGTTTGTAATAATGTTTAAGGATCCCTTTGTCACTTAGCATTTGGAGGCTAAAATTATCTTCACCTGTCATTTTAAGGCTGCGTTTATCGACTTAAAATCAAATGCTATTAAAGTCAAAAGATAATAATTTGTGCAGAAAATTCAAAGTTTTTATAAGCATAGCAATCTGTACCTGTTAAACATAGAGGAACTACCAACCTAGAAGTCTCATATGTGCTGCATGGACTGCAGATTAGTGCCGAGCAGATGGATAAACTGCTGTAACGCCCCCTAAAACCAAAAAAATGTCATGTTTACATTTCTGTTAGTTTACAGATGAAACAAACAAGAGTACAGCATCATGAATCAGTCAGCTTTAAAGGCGCTGGTAGCCATATTTTTTTAACTTTTGGAAAGGGTCAGGCTAGCTGTTTGCCTTCGCATCTAAGCTAAACAGCTGCTGCTAGAGCTCCTTTTTTAACACACAGACATCAGAGTGGAATCAATTTTCTCATCTAAGTATGAGGAAGGATGCAATTATCCCTCCTGCTGTCCTCTGGTCTGGTTTGATTGTTATAAAGCATAAGGTATAGGTTATGTGTTAGATCTTTTTGACCAACCTACTACAGGTTTAACATATATTTGTGGAAATTATTGTCAAGAAGCCTCATTTAAATGCAATTATACCTCATTTTTGAGCTGAAAAGGCAGAAATTGTGGATTATTTTAGCTAAATTTAAGATTAGCTGAACATGTGATGACTTGGTAGATGTCAAATTTAAGTCATGATACTGTTTTGAAACCATTTCAATATAATTTCACATAAACACACTGGTTTTTCCTCCTGGGTCAAACTTGACCCGAGTGCAAGGTGTATCTGCCATAATATTGAACTATTCTTTGTTTTAAATACTCCAAATTATGTTTCACGATTGACAAAGAATGTTAAGTTTTTGGATAATTAATTGTTCATAAAAGAAGTAGAGATTAATAACTGATAAAACTGAAGATAAGAGCTTACATGCTGCATTGATTACTCCTGTTTTACCACTGATTGGTTTATCAGAGCAACCGGCCAAGAAAAATAGGCCTAGTCCTGCAGAGCTACCCTAGTTTCTAGATTTTACACTTTTGTTTTTGCACAAATTAAACAAAAAGATAAAACATGTTCATTTTTTGAGCTTAATAGGTTTTGGAAAGCTGTTTTTGTTACCTGTGGTCAAAGCCAGGCTAAGCTAAGCTAAGCTAGCCCACTGCTGGTTGTAGCTTTACATTTAGCGCACAGTTACATACACTTAACTTGACTTGATCATCTTACTCTTGGCCAAGAAGCAAATCAGTGTCTAACATTTTTTTAAATAAATAAAGGATATAATCGAATGCAGCTTTCCAAACAAATTCCTGCCGTCTCAAACTGACTCATTTGACATTTGTTCTCACTGCGCCAAAATCAGAGAGGATTACATGTGGAAGTAATATGAAGAATATTACATCCAGCTTGTGAGAGAGCAAACAGCTGCTGGCTGTGTTCGTGTTTAATGGACAGATATGAGAGCAGTGCAGATCTTTGAGTCTAACTCTCTGCAAGAAAGCAAAAAAAGAGTATTTCCAAACTGTTTTCAACTATTTTCTTCTGTGTTTATCTGCGAACATGCACAAAGAAAACACACTTCCTGTTCATCATTAGCAAAATATGTAGTTGGAACCACAAGCGAATCCAGTGTTTGTCATGAAATACAATGTAAAAATGTTAAAATAAGTGATATTTTAATGACTTTAAGCAGCTTTTATTGACTCTACAGTAAAGGTCTGAAACAAGCACCTGATGTAACCACAAAAACTAAGCGAGACTGGTTCCATTTTTGGTTAAAACCATTTTAAACAATCATATAACATAACATTGTTATTGAATTACATGACTGTTATGATAACATCATGATCAAATTTACACCCAAAGGCTGTTTCCTCCTCTCTGTCTCTCTCTCTCTCTCTCTGTCTCTCTCTCTCTCTCTGTCCTTTCCTCTCATCTCATCCAACCAACCCAGTACATTGTTTATAACCATAAAAGTCTCGGCAGTCGGGCTCCCTCACTGAGACGGCATATTCCTCATAGCAAGAATGTGACTCATTTGTGTGTATGTGTGTGTGTGTGTGTGTGTGTGTGTGTGTGTGTGGCAATCTGTGATTTACTTTCAAATAAACATTTAGCTTGTTCAGTTTCAACAAAGTGTTTTCCCGAGGCCTAATCTTCCTAAACAAGGGAATCAGACAGATTTGAGTTAAGTCTAATATATATATATGTGTTAATGTACAGATTTAAGAAAAGTGTGCATGCAACCTCATGACATCTAACCTTATAGTTTTGGTGATTTAAAAAGAAAAAAGACAATCCTTAAGCATCTTTCTTAAATCCTTTTTTTTTTTTTGTCTTATTTCAAACGAGCGGTAAAAGTTTAAAGAGAGTTTCCTTAAATCCTGGTGAAATGACAATTCTCAGGCGCTCTATAAGGAGGACTTTGAAAAGAGCAAGGGGAAAGGTTTCAGCGTGGTGGCCGACACTCCAGAGATGCAGAGAGTGAAGAAGACCCAGGACCAGATCAGTCACGTATGTCCGGCTCGCCTCCGAAAACCCGCCGACCGTTGAAAAAAAACAAAATCTAACACCGAACCTCCGTTTCTTCATTCATGTTTCAAGTCATAACAGTCATATCATAAAAGATTCATTATCATGTCTTTCCAACCTCTACCTGTGTATGTGTATATGTGTCTGCATGCACTTCCCACGTAATATTGTGAGTCTCATATCATTCTTAAGTGTTTTAGATCTGATGCTGCATTCAGGTTATGTCAAATTTAATGTTGCTGACTGACTAATGACATAAAAAAAGAGCTTTTAGGTGCAGAGATGACCGACTTTCGGGTCCAGACTCACATAAGGAATCATGAGCTGCAAGCAAATAAGAAAAATTAAGATTATACTACTCCAAATTACATTCATTTTTTGAGGTATTTCTTGAATCTGTAGTTTTCCTTGTGAAATAAAGTATTGCATTTACCACAGATTAATTGAACTGCTCGCAATTTATCTAACATGTAGGTTTTTAATTGAATTGCAAGTAGGCCTTACGTCATATTAGTTTAGGTTAGGTTACTTTTATTGGTCTCCACCAGGGAGAAATTTGTCTTGGAGACAGGGAAAAAAATTGCAGCACATAATTGACATACAATAAAAAAAAACAACATGCAATACAAACGTACATGTAAAAAGTAAAAAGACAGTGGTGGAACAAACACAGACTGACTTGGACGATCCTATATGCATACAGTAACGCCATAAATATACATCCACACACACACACCCCCCCCCCAACCCTCCAGTAAAGCATTCACACAGGCATTCGCATCACATCACCATCTCCACATCACCATGGCAACCTACCAAAACATTCATTCCATCATAAATATAGATTCACACATCCCAGCACTCCATCACAGACACTCATTGATCCATTCACTCGCATACATCCACACACTATCTGGAGTCACAAATACACAATTTCATTTCCATACACAAAACCATCACATGCATTTATTTCTGGCTGTTAAGAAGCTTTTGATTGATACAGGAACAAAGGAATGTTTGTATCGAAGGAAGTCTATGTCTCTTCCCAGAATTCAGAAGAGTATATTCATATTGAGCAGTCTAAAGCAAAAAAGGCTGAGAGTCAATGTCAGAGTGGAAATTATAACTTAAAAATATAACTACTAACAACAACATGTCATTCAGCTGGTCTCGTGATATGCCGTGAATGCAGCTTGTTACTCGTTTAATTAACCCATTTTCCTCAAAAGTGAAGAAAAAAAAAACCATGCATGAAATTAAGATAACTAATCTAATGAAACTTCCCTCCTGTTGTGTCTTTGTCGGCAATTTTAAAGGAATAGTTTGACATTTATGTGCCTCAAAAAGAGATCAGAAGATAGTTACCGCTCTCGTATCTGTTTGTTGTAATATGAAGCTGCAGCCAGTTGTTGATTAGCTTAGCGTAGCGTAGCACAAAGACAGGCACCTTTAAAGCTAATGAAAGCTTGTTTTTACACTTCAATTGTTGTGCAGATTAAACAAATTAGATGTAAAGTATTAATTAATTTGCATAAGAGGTGCTATTAGGTAGAGTTTGGTGCACTTGGATGGAGCCAGGCTAGCTATTTTACGCTAAGCTAAGCTAAGTAGCTGCTTCATATTTAATGGACACATTTGATACGCTAGTGCAATCGATCTTCTCATCTAACTCAGTAAAGTGAATTTCACCCCAAAAAATGTCAAACTATTCCTTTTTAAATATAATTGATTAGTTAGTTTTTGACATTTGAATGAATTGTACATTTCAGGCTCTTTACAAGGAGGACTTTGAAAAGAGCAAGGGGAAAGGTTTCAGTGTGGTGGTCGACACTCCTGAGATGCAGAGAGTGAAGAAAACGCAAGACCAGATCAGTAACGTAAGTCTCATCCCTCTGACAAACACAACACAAAAAATACACTAAATACATCTTAAAGCAGACATATGCACATTTATAGGTCTATATTTTTAATCTGATGCTCTACTGGAATATCTTTGCATGAATTTATCTTATACTGGCTCTTCATGCAGCCCCTCAGTTCAGCTTCTGTCCGAAATAGCTCCTGTCTCTTTAAGGCCGCCCTCCTGATGAGCCCACTCTGCTCTGATTGGCCAATTCTCAGAAGCTTTTCATTGCCTTTCATTATATTTTCTCGTTCTTAACTCGAAATGTCCACATCTGTCATGTCTGAGCAGGCGGGGAGTTCTGGTCCTCTGAAATCAGGCCAACGCGGAAGTAACTTAGAGCTGCATTCTATAAAAAGGCCATCAGGGGGTGACCGTCTCTATACAAGTCAATGGAGAATTCAACTTCTCACTTGATTTCTAACCTCAGTAAACGTTTTCAAAATGTGTTTATGGTCTCAATCGCTAGTTTAAAGCCTTCTTCAATGCAGTATGATGTTCATTTGGGACATTTTGGCCTCCCTGATTTTATATTTGACAATAAAGCAGGGTATGCATTATGGGGGCGTGGCTACGTCCTGATTGACAGGTTGAATGCCCAATGTCCTCGAGATCCAGCCCTCGTAACCATAGCAACTTCCACGCTCCGCCCATGGCTCCGCCCATACTTCCACCCATGACTCCGCCCATGACCTCGCCTCATGCCCATATAGTAGAATCCATGTTTTTATTTTTCCCAGCATGCACCTGAAATGTTCAAGATGGCGCTGCCTAGATTCGAAACTATTGGCTTCCGAGCAGCAGTCCACAAACCAATGGGTGACATCACGGATGTTACGTCCATTTCTTTTATACAGTCTATGTGTCTGAGCTGAAATATGAGAGCGGACGACGCAAACAACACATGGAAGGCAACCATACATACAAAGGTCATATAAATAAAGTTATTATATTACTATTATTAGTAGTATTAGGCTGGAATGGATGACCGTTTATGGGCATGCGTGACGAGCTGATGATGGCTGCAAGGTAGAAAGAAAACGAAAGTGAAATTGAAATGAAATTATGCATTCAGAGCCTCAAGCTTACATTTTTAAACTTTTAGCATGTTTAACATAGATATCAGACACTGCATTGATTAGATGCAGTATAATAACCGTATACAAATAATACAAAACCTAAAAAAAAGCATAATATGTCTCCTTTAAAATCAGTCTTTCACTGCCTCCAACAGTAAAAACCCAGAGGACACAGCAATTCATCAGTTTAGTGATATTACTGCCTCACTTCTTTCCTTTTACTTGCTTTAATTTCCCCTAACTTCTGCTCATAAAAGACACTCCTCATTAATGTAAACTGAAACATCTTGAAGTTGTAAAATCCTCCAAAAATGAGGGAGCTTCTTTTTTTTTTTTTACTGTAAATGACGAAAACAAGCAGCAGGTCTAATGATATGAAATGAGCCATTACCGTTTCCTAACACACAACAGGAAAAAACATCATGGAGCAATAACAAAGATCTCAGATTCGTGCAGAAAGAAAAAAAAAAGAAAAAAAAATCTGCAGACTTGCACGGCATGCAAAACTGTGAAACGAGCGAGCGGAGAGAGAACAAACTGCTGCAGGCGGCAGCGGCGGCGGCGGCATCGAGGAGGGATGTCAAGAGTACGAGCCTGCAGAAGCACATTTCAGACATTTCTCTCCGTCCGCTGAGGAGCAGATGCCCTATATGGTCAAAGTCTCTCAGCTGTGGACACAAAGTGAACATCCGCTCTCTACTACACACACACACACACACACACTGGTACACACATGCATACCACACTAAAACACACACACACACACACACACACACACACACACACACACACACACACACACACACATACACACATTGAAACTTTCCCTTTTTTCTCTCATGAGAGCACAGTAGCAGAAAGGAATGATGGGTGATAAGCTGCATGTCAAAAGGGCAAAATCTAGCTTTTTTTTTTTCTTGCTATTTTCTTTCTTTATTTCTTTTTTTCCCTCATTTTGGTTTCTTGGTTTTGCCTTTTTTTAGTCCCTCTCTGTCTCTCTCCTCCTCTCTTTTTCCCACCGAGTCCTCTTTTCTGTTTGCTCCTCCTGGGGTCTGTTGAGGACAACGGCACACAAGGGGGGCTGCTGCTGTTTCTCTTCTCTTAATCGACATCCTTTTTCCTCTTCCAGCCTCTAACAGTTGAGAGCTTTTGGTTAAATTTACAGTGCATGTGTCCTCCTCCTCCTTCTCTTCCTCCTCCTCCTCCTCCTCCTCCCTGTATGTGTGCCCCCTCCCCTGCTGGGCTGACTATGCACAAGCAGCTCAAGCAGCTCAAGTATTATTTCAATGAAAAGCAGAGTACAAGAAGTGTAATGAGTGTAAGAGAATGGAAAGCAATGCAATTTAAGAATATTTGAACATCAACTTTGTTGATATAATCTTTTCAAGTGCCAAAACAGCATGTTCTGTTTTAAACCAGGAGGAGAAAAAGCTATTATGATTATTATAATTACATAAATAAATAAATATTAATGAATGTGGCTATGGGAAAAAAACAAGAGTACAAATTCACAATGGAAGAAGTTCCACACATGACAGTGAATGGCATACAATCAATCAAATCAAAAATACTCATGTAGTACTGGAGATGTTTTTAAGTGAACGAAAAAACATTAAATTTTATCTTTTTATTTGGTGATTATCAAGTTATAGGAGGCAGATACTTTACATATTTGATTGTGAAAGAAATATTACAACTTTTTGTCTCTGAAATGCATTTTCTATTTTAAAAATTAAGAAATTTAAAGGAGCACTTCAGTGATTTAGCACAAGCTCCAGGCAGAAACACCGTCATACATTTCCTGTAATGTAACTTGATATAATTTTTAACTAGACCCCTCCTGCCTCCTAAATGCCCACTTTCAAACCCCACACCACAGGCTTTCTGTCCAGATAACTCTGATCACATCATCATCAGGGTTACTATATTTTTCAGCTCCTCCTGTGTATGAATGTTCATGTGTAAAAATCAGCGGAGTGCTCCTTTAAAGCATGTACAAGGACTTCAGCTGTCAGAGCTTTGGTCACTAACTTGTTTTTTGTACCTGAGATATATATCAGCCCTCATCAGCTCTCAGCACCTCCTAAAATGGTGAGGAGAGAGAGAGAAACCTGTTTAGGGAGTCAAATTTGGGGAAGTAGCGCCCTCATGTGGTTTTCTTTAAATATGTGTGTGCAGATTAAGTACCATGAAGAGTTTGAGAAGAGCAAGGTTCGAAGTGACGCACCTCCTCCTGAAAATAGAAGTAAGTCACATCCTTGTCGCCACACATATGTCAGTCTAAAATTACCGTATTTATCCTAATAGATAAATTTATGTGCATTTTTTTGTTTGCAGACTATGAAGATCAACCACCCAACGCTGTACAATACAATCAGCCAGCCGGTCAAATTCGCCCTCCTGTTGCAGCACCGCCCAGTGGAGGGGTAAGACTGATGAACTATACATTTTAAAAACTATATAGACAGTCATGTGAGATTGTTAAATGTCTAATTTTAAAAAAAAACCCAACAAACATAAGCATTAATCTGCAGCGATAACAGCCTCAACTCTTCTGAGAAAGCTTTCCATTAAAGTTTGAAACCTGGCTGCAGAGATAGAGCATTAATTGGAGAGGTGGATGCTTATTTGGGGGTTTTAAACACCAAAGTTGATGTACACCACCACCACCCACTCTGACCTCAGTAATAAACATTGCACAGGTGTTCCTTATAAAGAGCTCTGTGAGTGTATATGTTTCATGAGTGTGTTTATGCATCCAGTAGAGAAATTCAATGTAAATGAATCTGTGAATTTATATCACATGCCACTGAATTTGTGTTTCCTGTGTGTGTGTGTGTGTGTGTGTGTGTGTGTGTGTGTGTGTGTGTGTGTGTGTGTGTGTGTGTGTGTGTGTGTGTGTGTGTGTGTGTGTGTGTGTGTGTGTGTGTGTCTCCACTCACTCAGAGGCGTTTCCAGGCCCTGTACAGCTACACAGCGGCAGAGGGAGATGAAGTCTCTCTGCAGGAGGGCGATCTGATCTTGGATGTGGAGCCGATAGACGAGGGATGGGTGTTCGGATGCAACCAGCGCACGGGGCAGCGGGGGATGCTTCCCGCCAACTACGTCCGACCTGTGTGAAACCAATCAGCTGTCACCAACTACAATAAAGCTTCTTCTATAATTTAACCTTCTGCAAACTAAAAACAAAAGCTATTTAACATTCCTGTCGTCCTCCCGGGTCAAATTGACCCCATCTGTTTTGACTGTTCCTTCTTTCCTTCCTTCCTCCCTCCTCTCTTTCTTTCCTTCCTCGCCCCATCCCCCTTTCTTCCTTCCTTCTCTCCTTCTTTCTTCCGTCCTTCATTCCTTCCTTTCCTCCCTTCCTTCTTCTCTTTGTTCCTCCCTCCTGTCCTTCCTTTCCTCTTTCCTTCCTTCCTTCTTTCCCTCATCCCCCTTTCTTCCTTCCCTCCTTTCCCCTCATTTCCTTCTTCCTCCCTTCCTTCACTCGAGGACAACAGGAGGGTTAAAAAAAACAAAAAACAAAAAAAAAAACATCCCTGCCTGGTTCTGCTTGTCAGAAGCTACTAAAATAAGTAAATTAGAAAGTGATAGAAATCCTAAGTAGGAAGAATAATACTGAAGGTACTGAAACGTATATGTGTGTCACAGAAACTCATAAGAGAGAGAGCAAGACAGAGGAAATGCATTCAAAAAGCCAGCAAAGGTAACAAATAAAGCTACATTATATTTAATTACACATAAAATCTACTTAACACACTTTCATTTGTCTTTCTCAGGTAATGCTTTCTGTCGGCAGCCCTGAGTTTAGTATCCAGTCACTGTTTAATGTCTGCAACCGAAGAACTCTGCTTGTAAAGCCCATAAAACTTTATTATATTATAGTAAGAAAAGAGACAAATCATTTAACTCATTTGATTAAATAAAAGTTTGATATTTAACTGCACATAATCGTTTTGGGTTTTCTTTATTTTTTTTTTATTCACCAAATATGATTGATTGGCTCCTACTGCACTCATGCTTAGTGGAAATAATAAAAACACCACAGTGCTGAATACAATATCTTTATTCAAAAAAAACAGATTGCACATCATCAAAATCACTACATGGAGTAAAAGTGTAACTGATCACAAAATAGTTGTTTAAAATAAGACCGAAAAAAACTTTATTTACAAATCATGTTTTAAGTTAAAATTAAGCTTTAGCACCATGTTGTTTTTTTAAATCCTTATAAAGACATTAACATATTCCCAACACAAAAAAGGAGGGGGGTGGGGGGTTGGGGTTGTAATAAATGAGTGGCTCAGAATCACTTTTTAAAAACACATGAGTCCTCTTTAAGCTGTGGGAACGCTCGTCAAAGCGGAGAAAAAGGCCACTCTCTTGTCAACTTTGTGCCGCAGTTTAGACGGCAGCCAGTCCAGCTGTTTCCCCAACAGCTCTGGGTTTCCTCCTATGAAGTCCTCACACAGTCTGGGAGAAAAGAGGGAAACATTCAGCTTGTTCAGATGCCCCAAAAACTACTTCTATTTCTGAAGTTTCTAAAAGTGAATAAGCACATTTTAAACCAGAGTTTGTCCTTACTGCTGTTGCCAAGTCCTTGCTCATACGTGAATGTTCGATCTCTCTAAATTAAATTAAAGAGTACAGTCTAGACCTGCTCTATGTGAAAAGTGCCTTGAGATAACTTTTGTTGGGATTTGGTGCTTTATAAATAGAGTGTGTAGCCATTTCTATTTTTTTTTTTTTCCCTTCCCAAAGTATTTTTCCGAAGCCAAAAACGTAACTGAGGCTCAACACAAATTAAAATCACTTGGTTGTTGAAACAAAAGAAAACTGAAGAATCTTAGAGCATAAGCTGATGTCTTCATGTGTCTTCAATAAACTCTCCTAAACCCCAAAATACTCAATTTACTATTATGGAAAAGCAGCAAATTCTCACGTTAAAACTTAATTTGTGCTTGAACAATAATTTAAAAGGATGAATTTAAAGATTAATTAAAAGTTGCAGATTCATTAATTGATGAATCATTGCAGCTCTAAATGTAACCTTCATTATCTTACTATTAATGGGAGATCATTCACACTAACATTGTAGGATGAGAAGAATTTACCTGAGCTAAAAAAAATAAGATAAAAAAAGTTATTGATCAAAACAAAACAAAAAAATATACCAAACTTCATCAGCTGGACTCTCTTATCATCAAGTCTTCTGTCACTGAACCAAATCCAACTTCAACATTTTCATCTCAACTTAAATTCTGACCATTTCACATAAACACGCCGCAGCTTTTGACCCCGTCCAAACATAACAACAAAGTAAAGCTCATTAGCATAACAGCACGTCCTGTTGTCACACTGGCCCAATGGGGAACTGTGCGGCTCAGAGCCAGCGGAGAGTATAAATAGTAGCGAGTGTTTAAAGAGTCTCTGTGGACTTTGTGAAAGTTGCTTAATCATGTGAAATGCACAAAACACGTAAATCATACTGCTGGTGTAGATAAAGCACATAGTGGGAAACTAGAAATCCATGTGATCAACAAGTAACACAACAGACCATACAATAGCAACTCTGTTCCTCACTAAAGCTAAAACTAAAACGTCACAAAACAGGAATTCAGAGCTGACAGTTTGATATTATTCATCGTACCTGAAGAGGGAGTACGGCTGAGTCTGAAACATGAACACGTCTTTGCAGTGATCCTGCGATGGAGCTCTCATAACAGCCACCTGATGAGAAAGAGGATTGAGAAGAGGATAAACTGTAATCACAAAGATGATAAAAGAAATTTGGGTGTTTTTTTTCTACATTTTAAAAGTTTTATCCTTTTAAAATTATAGGAAAAGTTATTTTTAGGCCTTGTGGGTTGAAAATGGCAAAAAGTGATGACCTCATGATGGCGCCAGATGTTTTGTTGGACCCAAGTGGATTAGAGTTAGGGTTATTTTGATAGATAGACATACTGTAGATGTGTAATTTTTATTTTAGCTTCAATTTATCATATTTACATAGAGACTAGTATAGCTTTACCTTTTTTTTTTTTTAATACCAAAACTGTGAGTGTACTTGTGTGTATATTTATTTATTGATAAATTTACTCGTTATTTTAATTGATTGAATAGTCGTTTTGTCTATAAAATGTCAAAAAATAATGGAAAAATGTCCTTTATATATTCTTACAGCTCAAGCTGACAGTCTAAAACCCAAAGATATTCAGTTTACCTGCACAGACTTCATAGAAAACAATAATCATCATATTTAAAAAAGGTATGGGTACCAGCTAAATTTGGAAAGAGGACCTTTTAAAAATGATAGGAAAAGTTATTTTTAGGGCTTGTTGTGATTTGAAAATGGCAAAAAGTGAGTGAAAATAACCCTAACCCTAATCCACTTGGGTCCAACAGAACATCTGGCGCCATCATGAGGTCAAAATGTGTCCAATACTTCAGTTTGTGATCAAATACTTTCAATTTAATGACAATCTCAGTTGTTGTTGTGCAGTCCAGCCTCACAAAGCTGCAAGGCATCTATGAGCTCTTGTTTATGTCCAGCAGTAATAAGGTCTCTTATTTGTTGCGTTCTTGTGTGAAATCGTCACATTGCAGCACTAGTGCACGTCACACTTTGAGTCCTTAAACCACTTAAGCTTTCTTAATGCAACCGTTTCACTGAATCACTGCTCTATAATTAGCTCACTTGACATTTACGTAGCTTTAATTAGCATTAGCAGAAGGAATGAGGGGATTATCCTGCACATTTTACTCACTGAAAAAGGCAATGCAGCGGAGCTATAAATAAAATCTACTTTATTTTGAAATATTAAGCAACAGCTCGTAGAAAATCTTATAAAAATGACTTTGCAAAACAAGTTCTCTCATCACGTACCGAGTCCATGCGGATGCAGAAGCTGCTGCTTCCCCCAAATACAACAACATCATTGTCACTTCCCAGACAGGCGGAGTGACACACCCTGCAGGAGGTAAATAGATTTGCAAGAACAGTACAAAGCAAGCAACTCTGTCAGGTTTGTCTCAGAGAAAACTGATTCAGCTGTGATTGTAGCTTCATACATTGTATCATCTAATTATACTTCATAAGTCAAATTACCTGGGCTTGTCCTTGTGTGGGTGTATCATCTTGGTCCACTCTTTCTTGAGCGTGTTAAACTGCCAAGCGTCATCTAGAAGAAAAAAGGTTTGTGATAAAATACAGATGAACACTTTCACTCCTCTGGGAAATCTCAACTACTGAGCAATGATGAGATTCTTTAATTTTAAAAACATGCATGTATAGATATTTTAATAGTGTGGACTGTTCATAAAAAGGTAGATGAAAGGTATCGACGATTGTAAAAATCATGCAGATAAAATGTCTTTCCTTCTAGTTTCAACATTTAGCATCAGGAGGCATGCAGTGGACACTTAAATCTAGAAATAAAGCACTTAGACTTACTCAGAGTGTTCCCGTCTGTGCCCAGACCTCCATATATGAAGAGTGAGTGATCAGATATGGACGTCATGGTGTGCATGGAGCGTCCCAGAGGTGTACAGGAAGCGGGGGTCTCGCTGGTGGAGAGATCAATGCAGTTAGTAATTAGAGATTGGAAAGAATTGAAACATAGCTGCTGGATATGATGTGTGTGTGAGAGAAATTTTTACAATTTAGTCCAGGTCCAAGTTTCCAGGTCTAAGCAGAACAAGTCTAGCTCAGCATTTTCCTGAAAAACAAAATCACAGTCCTCCAATAAGCAAATAAGTAGAGTCGACTGCTACCACTTTATAAAAAAAAGGCACTAAATTGTCAAAAGTATTGGCGTATTATTATTCTGGAGAAGCTTTCTATGATATCACTTCTTCATGGGAATATTTGTAAGGTCAGCCACTGATGTTGGACGATACAGCCGTGCTGACAATCTGTGCTAAAGTTCATCTCAGAGGTGTTGGATGTGACTGTGACGTTCTTCCTCACCAAATTCAAAGAAAAGCATGTCTCTAGAAACCTGGCTTTGTGCATGGGAGGAGGGAGGGGGCTTTGTCGCGTCACAACAGGAACAGAATATTAAAACAGGAAAAGGCTTTCCCAAAACTATTGCTTCAAATATGGAAGCACACTATTGTCTAAAACGTGACTGTATGCAACGGTAAGATTTCCCTTAATTGAAAACTATGCAGGTCAAAACATGACAAACAGGCGGAGTGTCCACCTATTTCTGAACATGTGCAGAGGTTAGCTCACCCCACCACCGGAGATGTAACCTTTGTTCCCCAGGAGGGTGCTGGCGTGGCAGCCTCTGGGAGGAGGAGCAGGACCCTGGTCAAAAACAAAAAAAAAAACTCATGCAGTCATCATATGAAGAGTCTCAGGTCATATTTTACCTACACCTGCATTAAGGCTCCATGGCTGACAAAGTCAATGTATCGGTCGATCCACCAGTTTGGTTCCACATGAAAATATTTCAGATTGCCATGAAATTTTGTACTGGCATTCATGATCTCCAGAGGATGAATGCTACTCTCTTTGGTTATCACTTGACTTTTCTAGTAGCACCACTTCCACATATAAAATTGTGTTTTTTCAATATTTTAAAAACCAAAACACCTGCAAACACACAACTTCTGTTAGCCTCAGCTGTGCTTAGTTTAGTTCTTAGCTAATATGACCTGTTTCATATTAGCATGTTAGCATTTGCTGCGTTCCATTTAAGTTGGAGATGGGAATGACGTGACACTCAAGCTTGAATCATTCCAGGTCAAGAAGAAGTCAGAAAACCCCATTCTAGCCAGGTTGTGTATTGAAAGCGGCACATTTTGCTGTTTTCTACTAGCATACGCCCTCAGATAGAAGTTGGACGGTGCTGTGTGTAGGACTGATTTAATGAGGCACAAATAACAGAAGTGGTAAGTAGACAGAAGTGCAAATAAAAACAGGATATTACTACAACTTTCACACTGTTGATGCATGGGACAGCCATCTTAGATTTTGAGGTTGGGGCCTTCCGAGTCAAAAAAACCTGACTTCAGGGGGCATTCCCATTGAAATTTCCAACTGGGATATCAGAAACCCCGACATCCGAGTACAAATGGAACACACCAATTGTCACACTGAGCATTGACATTAGCATTTAGCTTAAAGCTCTGCTGCAAGTAGCATCTAGAATAGTAAAGCCTCATCATGTCGCTCTACTCACCTGAGTCTCTGGAGTGCTCCACGTAGACGTATGAATGTCATAAACGTGGACTTCGTTGTTCCAACCCCAGAACCTAAATAACGTGTTTCCAATTGTGGCCTGAATGAAAAGATTGAAGTACCAAAAGATGTTGTTATAGCTTACAGACTAAAACCAATGAGTGACATTGTTGTTTGGTTGATTTTGCTCAAAAGATACTCATAAGACGATAAAAGAAAACAGGTTTCTTAGATATTTGTCACATTTATGAGGTTATTCTGCTTCCTAAAATACGCTGCTGTGCTGCATTACGATCATTATTTACCCAGGACATCTCTTCGACGACGAAATTTGACGACCCTGTGTTTCGTACCTCCCCCATGGTCTTACATCCATATCCACCGAAGTAGATTAATCTGTGGAAAAAGGAACAAAATACTCTCACCATCAATTTACACATGAAACTATACACTTTTACATAGAGCACCAAGAAAATTAGTGAAGAGGAGAAGATCTATGGCTTCAACTAAGGATTTTTTTCCATTATCAACTCATAAACCAGAAATTATTCACATTAAGAAGCCAGAACTGCAGTTTTAGCACTTTCTTTAAATAATAACTCAATCACCAGAATAGTTTCACATATTGTTTCTATTGCAGCTCTAATCTCTCTAGATCTATCTATTTTCTGAAATTCCATGACAGTTTTTGGGGTTTTAAAGGCTGCCATTCATCCTACAGAGCTGTGAATTGTGTAATTAAGATACAAAATTGGCAAAAAAAAAAAGCTTTAAAAGTCTAGTGGAACAACACTTTGCAGACATATAATATTCATAAGTATGTTTTAATTAGTGTGAAAACAAAAATCACTGTTTTTATTGCCCTAGAATTCGCCCTTTACATCTACATATGGAGCGGGTCCTCTTCCACGGAGACCGCCATGTTTCTACGGCAGCCCAGAACAGACAAACCAAACACTGACTCTACGGAGGGTCTTATGCATTTTTCACAAGATTCACAGGCACCATAGTTTCTCCTACACACTTGGACAGAGAGGGGAAGTGTACTTGGTTGGATGCAATTTGCAACTTCACCACTAGAGGCCACTATATCTTACACACTGATCCTTTAAAATTACTCAGGTGGAGCTTGTTTCCAGTTGTTTACATGCTCTTCTTCATGGGTCGTTTGTGTTTCGTCATGTGACCTTCCACAGAAAGGACTGACCTGTTTCTGTGAACCCAGCAGGAGTGTTTGTCTCGTGGTGACGGCGTGCTTCCGTTGGTGTCAGTCAGTTTCTTCCACGAGCAGTTTGGCTCTTTGAGGTCGACGGTGAACATCTGCAGAGAGCAAAGACAAATAAGATTATAGAGGAAAAGAAGCTTCATTTTTAAAAATCATACAATAAGTATTATAAAAAACAGCAAATCCTTTTTTCTAGACTTTCCTTTATAAAATCATATTGAGACCTCGAGAAGAAAGGGATGCATTGGTTTGATCCTGTCTCTTATTCATCTCTGAATTACGACCAGATAATCAAGATATAGGTCATATTTAGTGTTCTGTTTGTTCATAATCTGCTTTTTTTTGGTCAACACCTTGAGGGTTGAATAATTTACAAAAACTAAAACAACCTGGAAGACACCACCTTCACTTTCAAAACATGTTTACTACAATTCATCTTCATTCCCTTTGTGCCTCCCAGGTTAATTGTGCAATATGTGGAAGTTGGAAAAAAAAAAACAGGTCAGATTGTGATGTATAGACTAGCTCTTGATATTTGGAGGAAGTATTATATTCACACCAGCAAATCTCTCAAACACCAGTGTATTCAAATCCACATTTAATTATAAATCAATCTATCAATCAGCTAATTTGCTGCAGCTCTAAACCAATGAACACAATTCATGGCAATCTACTCAATAGTCAGGAGGTATTTCAGGAAGTGTTTAAGTTGTGACTCTTATTCATGTAGCTTCAAATAACATTATCTTTCTTAAAACTGCCTTTTTTCCTCATTTTCGTTCACCTCTTAGAAATTGAATTGTCATTTCCAGCTAACGTCTTTAATTTGATTATAAATTCAGGATCACAGCTTCAGTTAAAAATCCTTCTATCTCAAAAGAATAATAATGATAAATTCAGCTTTGTCACTAATGTAATGATAACAAACTCGAGGACAAGCTGGAGCCAGCTGATTTCTTTGACTCACTTGGTTGGTCCAACCGAGGGGGCCACATCCTGCAAAGATGAAGAGCGTGCCGTTCAGATGAGAGCCGCAGAAGCCTGATAAGTCTGGTGGGATGTCACCGGTGATCTCCCTCCGCTCCCTGACACACACACACACACACACACACACACACACACACACACAAAATGTAAAAGAGAGGACAAAGCAAACTGAATGTTGAATATTTTCTCAAAACTCAACTGATGTGTGAACAAGAAACTACAAAATGTTCCCCTTCCTTTAACTGTAGTTGTATTTCTTTATCAAGTTCTTTTTAATCACTGTCTTTTCTTTTAAAGAGTTGACTTTATCAAACATGCTCTAGGCGTACATGTCCGTGGCCTACATGTCAAGGTAACACAGTGTTCATCTCAGCTGATAAAAACAGCCTGTTTTCTATATCTCACCATGTCCCGCTGTCTAAATCACAGAGCCATATCTCATCGCTGGGCAGGATGACATCAACTCCAGCGACTACCTGTTGCAGAGGAAACAAAAGAAGAGATAAAGGGTTTTTTTTTTTTAAAAAGTCATGTATGAAAAACAAAAGTGTATTTCTGACTTTATCTTGCAATTGAAAACCCAGAATGACACAATTGTTTGGCTACAGAGTGACATCATTTCACTTTAAACACTGCTACAGTGAGTATGAAACATAAACAGAGGCAGACTTTATACCATTAGACAACTTAAACTACAGCTATAGATTTATTATGATGTTTAGATGTGATAATACTAAATTATGTTACTACTCTAACTCATTATACACCTAAATAACATACAAAACGACCATCAAAAGCATTTAAATACTGTATATGTGTAACTGTATACTGGAGATTCAGATTTTACTTGCAAGATATAACCAATAAAATATTATTAATTAAAACAATCCAGCTTTATATGAGTATTAAGCTCCATGTTGAACCAATGCTAAGTGAATTTAAGTGCTGATACGTCTGTCACTCTTCACTATTAAGTAAAAATTGAAATGCGGGACTTTTTACAGTACTTTTATTGTGTGATATTAAAAATTTTACCTCAGGAAAAGTCTTGAGTGCTTCTTCTACATCTGCCAATACCAACATTACCAGTTAAAAGGGTGAAAATAAAGTAAGATGGGCCTAAAATCACTATATCAAAAGGAAAAGAAAAGAAAAAGAAAGTCAAAATTCTCTGATTTTGTGATTGTAAACTGTATACATTTGAATTGTGGACAAAACAAGACATTTGAAGATGTTATTTTGGACTTTGGACCAAACTACTGATCAATTAAAATCAAGAAGATAGTTTAAAATCATGAAAATAAATCATAAATTGCTCCTAAGAATAGTCTGATGTAGTGAAAACTGTAGATGGAGATTTTGTTACCATAGCAACAATTAAGATGCAAGTTAAGAGAAACAGACAAAGTAGACCCTGCAACTTTCATTTTTATCAATATTAGTTGCTTGGTACTTGGAAAGTGGTGGAAAAATGTTCTTGCCATCGTTTTCCAGAGCCTGAGGTGAAATCCTCAAATATCTTTCTTTGTTCTCAACACAAAAGATATTCAGTTTCTGTCACAAAGAACTTAACCAAACCAGAAAATATTCACACTTGAGAAGCTGGACTTGTTCCTTTCTTCTTTTCAGGGTCAAATTTAGGTGATTTCGGGGCCTCAGGCAAACTCCCATTTTACTTAGTATCACCCTTTACTCTAATTGGAAATGTGTATTAGTAGCATTTACCAACCCACAACTCAAATATAATCAATTTTAATCATAGTAGACTAAAAAAAAAAAAAGAAGAAATTATTCATAGTTGAGATGCTGGAATCAGATAATTTGGACATTTAATTGAATAATTGGCAGCTAATCGATGAATTGGCTGTAAAAGGAGGATTTAAAAAAAACAAACAAAAAAAAAACTTGTTTATCTGTTGACGTGGATACACCTGCTCAGGTAAACTCACACCGTCATTTTTTCTTACCTGGAAACCTCCCCAGACATGCAGCGTGTTGTTATCTATGAAGGCAGTGTGGCTGCTCCTCTCCAGCCGGCTCACCGGTGCGTCTCTGTCCGCAGCAGCATCCATCCTTTAAAAAAAAAAAAAGCCCAACCAAACTCTCTCTTCCTCTCTCTTCCCCCCCTTGTGTGGCAACCAACTCACATAGGCTATAAAAACAAACTCCAATGTTTAGCAGAGAGGATTGCTCACACAGGAATGCTGCGGACTCAGGAGAAACAGAGACCTGCTGATCTGCTTCTGCGGCTGCTGCTGAGAGGAGAAAAGCCGAATGGATTGGAGCATTTGCGAAACGTGTTTTTCAGGCTTGCTGTCCTTACTTTACTCCTCCCATCAGCATGATCCCTTGTTGTTATGCAAGTTTAGTCCAGCAGCAAACCACGGAGGCGGAAAAAAACACACTTATAGCTCTTTAAACGCTCTTTTTAATTCAAGTATAAATGCATATATTCAGCAATTGAACCATTATGATGATATGACACATTTATTAATAATTTTTGACAGTTTTTACATATTATTTTTTTTAGTTTACATCTTCAAAAGTCATGTACAATCAGGCAAATATGCTAAAAATTAATATAAATATACATTTTTGGCTCATTAAAACAAAATTGAACCTGATTGCATCATTTTAATCAGGTGAGTCAGGTGCATTAAATGAAATGCTGACGTCATTAGGTGATTAGTTGCACCTGTGCTTCATTTAAAGTGTCTATCAGGAGAGAAGCAATGACAGACAGCAGACTTTAAGCTCATTTGAGAGAGAAAAAATGGACAGTAGCAGCAGGAAATGAGAAAAAGCTGCAATCAAGTAGGGCGGTTTCCAGCAGAAATATTTACATCCTGTTAGATCTGATGCTGATTTAAAAAAAAAAAAAATGTTATCAGTTCAAACTACTCAAGCTTGTAGTTTAGTATAGATCTCAGGTCTTCAGCATGTAACGGACCCCATACACTGGCATAAATTAGAGCACGGACCCCCATATAATAGGATTTTTGCAAGTGTATGAATCCCATGACCAATAATAGCCATAAATTGTGTGATTATGTTACTTATATATGCAATTATAGGGAAAATAATGTTCTACAATAAAGTGTTAAGTCCTCTATTCATTAATCAAACTGTATCATGACACTTTTTTGTACTTTTGGAGCAATTCAAGTCCAAAGTGATGGATTCTTTCCAGCTGTGTGCAGAGCTTCCTCAGTGTCATGTGACCTGAAAAAACTTCTAGACATCTCACTCTGCAGGTTTTAAACCCTCAAGCACATATTATACCTTCTCTCTCTGTCAAAATGTGAATATAGTAGTTGTTGTCACTCTCTCATTGGCTGTAATACAAGCTGCAGGTCTGAATCGTACACATTTCCTCTTCCTTCAAACATATTTTACATGTAATATGATGATTTAGTTTGTGTAGGAGCTTTAGTTTTAGGCAAATCATTTCCCCCTCTCCAACAAAATATGAATGTGTGCTCTGTGTGTTGCTTTATGTTTATCATGAATCATCATTCAGTGTGAATCCAGCGACCTTTTAACCCTCCTGTTGTCCTCAGGTCAAGGAAGGAAGGAAGGGAGGGAGGGAGGGAGGAAAGAAGGAAGGAAGGAATGAATCAATGAATGAGGAAGAAAACGAGTAAGGAGGGAGGGAGAGAAGGAAAGGAGGAAGGAAGTGAGGAGAGAAGGAAAGGAGGAAGGAAGTGAGGAAAGAAGGAAGGGATGAAGGAAAGGTGGAAGGAGTGAGGGAGGGAGGAAAAGAGGAAGGAAGGAAGGAAGGAAGGAAGGAAGGAAGGAAGGAAGGAAATGAGTAAGGAGGGAGGGAGAGAAGGAAGGAAGGAAGGAAGTGAGGAAAGAAGGAAGGGATGAAGGAAAGGTGGAAGGAGTGAGGGAGGGAGGAAAAGAGGAAGGAAGTAAGGAGAGAAGGAAGGAAGGAAGGAAGGAAGGAAGGAAGGAAGGAAGAAAGAAAGAAAGTATGGAAGGAGGAGGGAGCAAAGAAAGAGGGAAGCAGGGGAAGAACGAAGAAAAAATTAAAGAAAGAGGTAGGAAGGAAGGAAAGAAGGAACAGAGATGGAGTCAGTTTGACCCGGGAGGATAACAGGAGGGTTAATATCATAACATTGTCAAGAGCTGCAAACCCTTATTTTTCTATACAAAGTCTAAATATCAAAGTCTGATTTTGCTTTCAGTTTGTTGAGTCACATGTCAGATCAGTGCACAGCAAAGCTTCCTTATAAACATTTCAGCTGTCACTTTACTTTTACTGCCTAAATGTTTGCACAGGACTGTGTCTACAAAGAGCATATAGTCATATCACCTCGGCCAACTTGGGTCAAAATTGACTTTTTATAAAGCATGAGGTTTAAATTATCACCCATTTCTGTGTTTGACCTTTTTAGCCAACTCCATTCCAACTTCTTACCACAGGTTTTACACTTTTCAATAGGCCTCATTTAAAGAAACTACACCTCATTGTTTGGGTTGAGAACAGAAGGAATATTTGTTGTGATCATGCTGCAACTGATGGTGACCTCTCTCTGTTGTAAATGGTCAATTTATTGCACAATTTGCATGTAAGTCTTCTCTTTGACACAGTTCTGACAGTAATAATAATAATTTACTGTACATAGCACTTTTCAGAAAAGCTTTATAAAGTATTTCAGGGTGAAAATCGCCTTCTAATAGTCAATAGTCCTGTTATTATTCTTCCATTTATCTTGAATATGTTTTCCTTAATGTATAATTTTTTTATGCTAACTGTAAATGTGCTAAATGAGGTGGTGGGAGGCAAAACTACTGTATTATACATTAAATTAAGATTACATGGTAGCTTGCTGTTAGTATTTTGTTGCAAAAAGGCATGAACATTCACAGTATTCAAGTGTATTTTACAAAAAAATGGCACATTACTGTATTAAAATTTCACATCAGGCCTGAAATGAAAGTTTATTTTCATGAGTAGTTATTAAAAGTAAGGTACTGACTGACTGACTGACTGATTAAAACCGTCCTCTGTTCTTATGTCTCTTTAAGTTTCCCAGGAGCTGATTAGTGTCAGATTACTGTGTGTGACTTTCACTGTTTGTCCTCCTTACTCATGGCTGCTTGGCTTCAAGTGCAAAACCTGTGGTGTAAAACACACAATGACGAGATCAGCTGAGAGAGAACAACGCTGAAGACAAAATCAACCAATACAAAATTAACTTATGATCCATAATTGGAAGCTTTTTTAGTCTAAAAGTGCTTCAAACTCTCTAAATATTTTCACTTTACTTCTATTATTCTATTATTCACTACTGCACGTCTTTTAATAGATGCATTTTACTTGATTTATTTTTATTTTCCATTGTTTCTTGTTCTGTTTTAACATTGCTCTCCTTTAATGTGAAGCACTTGGTATATGTAATTTATTTTAGTTGTAAAGCATTTATTGTATGAAAGGTGCTATACAAATAAAGTTATTATTATTATTAGGGAAGAAGGGAGGAAAGAAGGAAGGACGGAAGGAAGGAAGGAAGGAAGGAAGGAAGGACAGAGGAAAGAAGGAAGGGAGGAAGGTATGGGGAAGGGAGGA
>JAJDFG010000137.1:0-52500 GCA_021039105.1 Scomber colias | reverse complement strand
TTCCTCTATTCCTTTCTCCCTCCCTCCCTCCTACCTTCCTTCCTTCCTTCTTTCCTCTGTCCTTCTTTCCTTTCATCCCTTCCTTCCTTCCTTCCTTCCTTCCTTCCTTCCTTCCTTCCTTCCTTCCTTCCTTCCTCCCTTCCTCCCTTCCTTCCTTCCTCTCTTCCTCCCTTCCTTCCTTTCCTCCCTTCATTCCTCCCTTCCATCCTTCCTTCTTCCTTCCTTCCATCTTTCCTTCCTTCCTTGATTCGAGGACAACAGGAGGGTTAATACACATTTGGTGCTTTAGTCAGTATTTCTGGCAGCAGAAGGGTGTGAGTGTGATTGAGTCAAGATAAACTAAAGTGTGTGTGTTCTTTGTAATGAAGGATTATGTCACCGAATACAGAAATGTGGCTCACTGACATGTTTTTAATAGTTTTTGGACAACAACAGAGGTCTACTTTGTGTCGTCCTCCCGGGTCAAATTGACCCTGTCTGTTTTGACTGTTCCTTCTTTCCTTCCCTCCTTTCTTCCTTCCTTCTTTCCGCTGTCCTTCCTTCCTTCCTTCCTTCCTTCCTTCCTTCCTCCCTTCCTCTTTTCCTTTCTCCCTCCTTCCTTCCTTGTTTCCTCCCTCCCTCCTACCTCCCTTTCTTCTTCCTTCCTCCCTCCCTCCTTTCCTACCTTCTTCCTTCCTTCCTTCCTCCCTCCTTTCCTTCCTTCCTCCCTTCCTCCCTCATTTCTTTTCTCCTTCCTTGACTCGAGGACAACAGGAGGGTTAAAGCTGCAAGGAATAAACAATCATCAGGAGATTCATCAGCCACTATGTTGATAATCGATTAATCGTTTGGAGTCCTTGTTAAAAAAAAAAAAAGAAGCTAAAATTCTGGTATCTTCTGCTGTCTTTAGTCCTCTGTGACAGTAAACTGATATATGAAATGTTGGTTGTGGATAAAACAAGACGTTTAAGGTTTGGAAAACAGTGTTTAAAATGTTGATTAAACAGGAAAATAACTGGCAGATTAATAGATAATGAAAATAAGTATTAGTTGCAGCCCTACACACACAATACTTTGTTAGTGGCTTTTAGTCCTTTGATGGGATTTACTGACAATAAGAACACTTTGAAGATCACCAGATGTATTGTTTAGCAGAGGAAAAAGAAGATAATCAAATGACAAATTAAAAAATTGTCAATTTGTAAAATCCTCTGTCAACATCATCCCTTCTTCCCACCTGGCTGATTAGTGCAGCATCAGTTTCCACAGCGTTGACTCGAGTATCGCAGTGAGTGGCACTTTGTTTTGGTGTCGCAGCAGCAGCGCCGGCGTGTGTGTGGGTGAGAACGAGAGAGAGAGAGAGAAGGGGGGCCGGGGGGGAGGTTAGACGGAGGAAGATGGAGGAAACGATAGAACGCTTGTAGTTGTAAAGTAGAGGCAGGTGGGCACAGAGCCAGGAGCTGGCTTGTGTGTCCCTTAATGGCAGAACGTGGGCTTTGTTTTGGGTTGTGCGGTGCTGTCAGGTTGGTGTGCTGCATTATTTAGCAGACATGAGTGGGTAAAAAAAAGAAGGAGGCATGCAGGGTAAAAGACACACACACACACACACACACACACACACACACACACACACACACACACACACAGGGTGCTGCTAATGGACAAGACGAGGAATCCGCTGAGCTGTAAGGAAACACAATAATAATTTGGCCATTTTTTTCTCTCTTTGCCTTCCAAACAAACATGCAACACATACACACACACACACACACACACACACACACACACACACACACACACACACACACACACAAACACACTCAGGCCTTGTGTTTATAATAGTTTCCCCGTGGAGCAGTGAGTACAGCAGTAGACTGGGTGTATAACTATTATCCTGCACAATGCAAAGCCTCACACTGGTTTTAGTATTTCCATTATTCAGTTGTTTGTCCCAAACTGAGCTGAAGACAAACTTAATTCACCCCCACACAGATTCTCCACATCCTCCAGCCGAGTTCTCCTCCTCAGTCAATTCACACTCAGACTCGTACTGTTTAATTAGATGGCAGGATTACAGATAACTAACACTCTGCATGGTTTGTGTGCAGAATAATAAGATAAGATCAGATTGAATTTTATTGATCCCGGGAGGGAAATTTAGCATGACGACAGCACAAGAGGAAATTAGAGAGGTACTGTAGATAGGATAGGAGCACAAGACAGATAAAGAGAGAAATAAGTCATAATAATAACAATATATATCGTACCAGTCAAAGGTTATGACACACGTTCTCATTTCAATACATGGTTCTGGTACTCTATATAACAAAAATAGATCAAATTAGAACATATACAGTATATTACCTAGGCTGCTGAACATAAATCTACAGTATATGTGCAAATACAGTAATGCAATGGTCCTAAATCCTGGTCAAAAAACCATAATAATAGATAATAGATGATAGATCACCCTTAGCAATATCCACCTGGTGTATTAATGTACAGTCTATTATAATATATTAATATAATTTAACAGTGTATATTCAGCACATATTATAGTTTAGTTCTATCTCTTGTCTCACTTCTATTTTTATCTTTTTTGTGTATTTGAGTTATTGAATATAATTTAGCCTTTAATTGTATTTCTTTCTTTGTTTTGCCTCATTATTTTATCTAATTTATCTCATTATTTTTTGTATTTAGTGGTTAATGTTATGTTTCTTCTGTAACACAGTGATTTCCCTTTGGGATTAATAAAGTAGTCTATCTATCTGTGTAGGTAGTAGTACACCACTGTATGTTTGGAGTGAATGTTTTTGGAGTTTATAGATGAACATTTATACATAGAGTCATAGATGAATGCTTAATGAATTTAATGGAATGCAAAGTCAATTGCAAATTGAGATGGATGGATCCATTTGAGTGTGAGCACACTGCCCCCATGTGTGTGCATGTGGTGCAGGCATATTTAAAAGAATAACAAGTCTATTAATCCCTTCATCAGAGGCTCATCTCTAAGGCCTTCACCTACATTTAACTGAGCAGCAATTAATCCCAAAACATAATAATAAAATAGACCAGAAGCAATAATCATCTGCATCAATCATAACAATGCTGGGTGCCTGCTTTAATCTTTTCTCACCTCTGTTAATGTGTTTTTTTTTTCTTCAGGTTTGTGGAGAGAAAAGTCGATTTGAGAAGCTCATGGAGTATTTCCGCAATGAAGACAGCAGCATCGACTATATGGTAAAGCTGTGACTGTGTGTCCTGATGTATGCAGAGAAAATAACTCTCATTGTGTCTCCAGTTACACATGACCAGAAGTATGTGGACAACTAAACCACATGTGATTGTTAAGCATCCTCATTCTGACAATATGTGCATGAATCTGTGACTGCAGGGATTTGCTCTGCATGCAGCCACAGTTAATCTCTAATGCATGGTATTGAGTTGAAGTCAGGTCAGTCAAGATCTACCATAAAAACTAAATGTATGACCATATAAAAATCACCCCAGACCATAATTACATCCTGGGCAGCCCTGTCTGCCTACTGTTGGTCACATAGTGTATATTTTATAAAGAGCCTTGAATATATGAACATCCTCTGTCTGTGTTGGATGGTTATAAGGGATATGAAACTCCTTTTAATCCAATTCAACACTCTCAATTTAACATGTTTAACCTTCCTGTCATCCTCCAGAGTCAAATTGACCCTGTCTGTTTTGACTGTTCCTTCTTTCCTCCCTTCCTTCCTCCCTCTGTCCTTCCTTCTTCTTTCCTCCCTCCCTCCTTTCCTTCCTTCTTCCTAGCTCCTTCCTCCCTTCTTCCTTCTTTCCTTTCCTCCCTTCCTCCCTCCCTTCTTCCTGCTTCCCTACTTTCCTTCCTTCCTTCCTCACTCTCTCCTTTCCTTCCTTCTTCCCTACTTTCCTTCCTTCTTCCTTCCTTCCTTCCTTCCTCACTCCCTCCTTTCGTACTTTCTTCCTCCCTTCCTTCCTTGACTTGAGGACAACAGGAAGGATAACCACTTAATCGGTATTCATGGTTTATAATACAGTAGAATATAGTTGTAAGAGAATATAAATACATTTGAATACATTTTCATTTGTTTAGTAATATATATATGTCAACTCCTGGCATCTGGAGTACAAACAGGGGAGGGGAAGGTTTAAATAAAGTGTTACAGAGTTGTGATGCTAGTAGACATATCTTTATTCAGGCCAACCATCCAATAAGAATGCTTTCGTATGAATCATTTATACTGAGGAGTTTTATAAATTGGTGCTCCACTTGATACTGGTCATCTAATACTAATAATCACCAGTGAAATCATATTGTAATTATCATTATAGAGCTTTAGATGAGAAATTCTTAAATTACCAACTTAGCTACTATTTAAAAGAGTGGATATGTACCATATGACTGCTGTATGTTCATGATTCTTGTCTGGAAATAATTAGTTCTGCTGTTAAAAATGATGCATGAACATTTTAACATGCCTTCAAAAAAAAAAGAGCAAAGAGAAAAGAATGAGAGTAATTAGTCCTCATAATAGAAAACACTTAGGCAGCGCCATTAACAAAATGGCAGTCTTCCTTTTAATTAAGCAGATTGTGCACAATTATGTAAAATGTGCAGAGTGCAGTGAATAAGAGACACACAACTGAATGTTTCTAACGCCTGTAGCTTTTACTCATGAGATCACAGCTGCAAGCAGATGTGTTTCTGAGTGAAGAAGCTTAGAAATAATAATCATAATAAACCAACGTTCACAGAAAGCTTACAGCATTACACTTAATGGTTTCTAGCCAGCATGAACTTCTGACTCTGAATGTGTTTCTAACTTGTTGTTGTTGTTGTTGAGCTTTCAAGTCAATTCAAACAATAATTATCACGTTAAATGAAGAGTAAATGTACAGCTACAGTACAGAAGAAGTGAAGCTGCTTAGGTGACATATAAGGAGAGATGACCATTAACCCTCCTGTTGTCCTCAGGTCAAGGAAGGACAGAAGGAAGGAAGGAAAGGAGTGAGGAGGAAAAGAGGAAGGAAGGAAGGAGAGAAGGAAGGAAGGAAGGAAAGAAAGAAAGAAAGAAAGAAAGAAAGAAAGAAAGAAAGAAAGAAAGAAAGAAAGAAAGAAAGAAAGAAAGGAGTAAGGAGGGAGGGAGGAACGAAGGAAGGAAGGAAGGAAGGAGGCAAGGAAGCAAGGAAGGATGGAAGGAGGAGGGAGCAAAGGAAGAGGGGAGGAGGGGAAGAAGGAAGGGAAAATTAAAGAAAGAGGGAAGAAGGAAGGAAGGAAGGAAGGAAGGAAGGAAGGAAGGAAGGAAGGAAGGAAGGATGGAACAGTCAAAAGAGATAAAGTTAAATAATCCGATTCTAACAAATTCACAGTTTCTTTTTTATGTTAAAAGTAGTAATGATAGTCTGGTTCTTTATGTTTTATTCATCCCTCTCAGCTAGCCCACACATCCAGATCTGACTCACAGAATAATCACCAGTCATAATAATCAGTCGGACACTTCTTGTTCCTCTTGTAGACGAGACGTAGAGATGTCCTTCTCATCAGACAGCAGCCTCTGCACAGCTGCATGTAAAAGTGAATAAAGTTTGCACACTGTGTGACTTCCAGGTGGCCTGTATGCAGTTCATCAACATCGTGGTCCACTCGGTAGAAAACATGAACTTCAGAGTCCACCTGCAGTATGAGTTCACTCGTCACGGGCTGGACGACTACCTGGAGGTAAACTCTGACATGATATTATAACCTTTGACCCCCACAGTTAGTCTGTACAATGAAATGCAGGAAAAACTAATTATACTCAACAGCAATATGATACAATTTTTAATAAAAGACAGAAAAACTGCTACAGATAAAGGAACCAGTGTATAAATCTGGAGGACCACATGGGTCACAGAAAGACACATTCAATTCAATTCAATTCAAAACACTTTATTTGTCCCCGAGGGGCAATTTAAAAGGCATGAGGAGCAGCATCATTAAAAAAAAAAAAAAAAAGGACAAATAGAATATCAACAACATAAATCATAAAGTGCTATAGTCACTATTTCAGTGACAGTCAAAGTGCTCTGTGCTTCATGGTAAAGTGCTGTGTGCATTCAGTCAGTTGAGGCGCAGTGATGTTGGGACATAACACTAGTATGATAAGGAAAAGCCAAATAGAAACTCACATGGAAAAGGCATTTAACATTGCATTTTCAAATTTGAAATTCAATTATTTATTTGGGAATTCATTCATATATTTTTGAATTATGTTTGTATTGACTTTTTAAAAATCCTTTAAAATCCTTTTATATAATTCCTCTTTTTAATTGTACAATTAGGTATAAATTAATGACCTTGGTGGTGCTTCGTATATAAATATGTACAGCTGTTGTGTTATATGTGCCTTGTAAGGTGACCTCCAGTGCTTTGAAAGGCACCTTTAAATAAAATGCATTATTATTATTATAAATACATAAACTATTGACATTGGAGTAAAAGTATGACATGCTATAAGTATGGAGTATACAGATGAGAGTAATTATTGTGCATGTTTAGATTCAGTATACAATTAAGAAGAGTGAAAACTAAATTTGACTAAATGTTACATTCATTTCTAACATATTTATGAGTTGAAAGATGATGATTGATGTTTTAATGCTGTGTGTGTGTAGCAGCTGAAGTTCACAGAGAGCGACAGGCTGCTGGTGCAGATTCAGGCGTATCTGGACAATGTGTTTGATGTTGGAGCTCTGCTGGAGGACGCAGAGACCAAGAACGCTCTGCTGGAGCACATGGAGGAGCTGCAGGAGCACAACACACAGGTGCAAAGAACAGCATGCTCCACCTAACCACCTAACCATGCACACACATGTGGGAAAAAAAGTATTTCATGAAGTCTTTTTGTGTTTTTGGTGTGACAGCTGAGCACCAGACTGCAGGAGAATGAGAAGGAAACAATAGAAAAAGTCTCAGGGTTGGAAACGAAGCTGATTCAGACCACCAAAGAAGTGGAGCTGCTAAAGGTGAAGTACAACATTTTCGTCATTACATTATTTTCTATTGAAACGTGAATCAGTCCAAGTACCCTTAACTGCTATCATGTACCTTACAATCAACCCACTGTTTCTGTATAGTAACAAATGCTACATATACCTTATAAATACTTACATTAAATGGGTAGATTACTATAAGATAAATGCTTAAGCCCCCAAATGCTTAACTGTGTTCTCAAATAGACGCATATATCCAAATATTGCAGCTTACATTTGTAGATGAACCTGTATGGAGACATTCACAGCATCAATAAATAAATAGACTCATTCATTATAAACACGACAAGGCTTCACAGAATTTCAATCAATACATACACATTGAATAACAATAATCAGATTTACCTCCACCCTATCAAGACTGCATATATTAAATTAAGTAGGTCTCTATAAATAGATCCTACAGTTGCCAAGAGGTAATTGCAGTCAAAAAAATGCACATATTTAGCAGGTTACATTTGTGCATGAACCTGACACAGCATTTAGAAAAAGGCAAGACCAGTGATGAATATACTTAGAACCCCTCACAACACTAAATATAATAGAAATCAAGGCCTGATGAGCATATTGGATACAAAAATGTACTTTAAGATGAGTAAAATGATTTCTTTTGTATAAAGAATATACATACAGCATAATATGATGATTTGATAGAATTAGACTAGAGTTTCTGCTCATGGGATTGTCTCACGCTCATGTTTCCTGATTGTTTCCGTGTTGTAGGAGAGTCTACGTGAATCCTGCTCCCAGGTGGCTCTGCTGCAACAGCGAGAACGAGAGAACGAGCTAGAACGAGAGAGGGAGAGAGAAAGAGAGAGAGACAGAGAGAAATCCACTCAAGCCCTGAAGGAGCTCGAGGTCAAAGTTCAGGCTCTGGTGGAGCAGGGTCTAGTCCGAATGGAGCGCTCCTCCTCCGGACAACTGGAGGTTCAGGTGGTCCCCGTCATCCAGCAGGGGATACAGGAAGGTCAGAGCTGTTATCTTGTGATGTGTCTAAATTACAGCAGAGGTCTCAAACTCCACCAGACCAGTTTTAGCACTCTTCTTGTTAAATATTAAATGTGAAATAAAAAGTTAATTTTACAGCCTTGCTGGAGATTTGAGTGATATTGACCGGAAAAATCTCAATGGGAAAGAAGAAATATTGCAAGCAGGATTTAATGCTACAGTATATTCTTAATGTGTCCGTAGCCTTATAAAACTATACTGCACCCTGAGCAGTTTATCATTCTGCACCTCACAACCTGTCTCGACTATGATCAATAAAATTAAGTTTCATCAACTGGCTAAAAGTATTCAGGATAACTCTAATTTCTTATCATCCAGCACAGATTGAATTTAACATCAGCTCAGAATCTTGTGTTTGTTAAACTCACTTTAACACAGTGATGGAGAAATGTAGTCCAGGATATGTGAGTGCTCTGTGACATCACTGCTGGTTGTTTGAAGAAGCTATAATCAATATTTTTTATAATAACAATGCCTGAGCTGACAGTGTATAATGTGTTGGTTGTGGTTCGTAGTGATGAACATACAGAGAATTATCAGCGACTCTGCAGCTCCTCTCAGCTTTACAGAGCTTTATAGTGAGTTTCAGCTCGTTGTTTAGCTGTCTAGCTTCTACTTTGCTGTTTTGGTTCGCTCTCATCAGTCTCATTGTGTCATTTTTCGGCCGCAGCAAGCATCTGCTTTCAGAGACAATGCTCCAAAAACCTTCTGTACACTACCTGCTCAGCACCAAACAGCAAACACACACAGTTAGCTGTAGACTAGCTGGTGAGCACAGTGGATCATTTAGCAGCTAAAGAGCCAGATATTTCCCTCAGGAGTCAGTAGAGAGTAAAAAACAGTGAAAATACAAATTCATATCTATCTGAGTCAAAACATCATTGTAAGACAAGAAAACATTTGAGAAACTGCAGTAAACTAACTCTATCATTCTTTCCCTGATAGTTAAAGACGAAATAGACACCAGTGGAGACAATGAGGCCTCAAAGTCCCTCTCGAAACCTTCTGAGGCTCCTGTGCAGCTGGTACAAGCACCTCCTCCTCCACCACCTCCACCTCCTCCTCCTCCACCACCTCCACCTCTACCTCCAGGCACAACTGGAGCACCTCCTCCTCCTCCACCTCCAGCAGCTCCACCACTCCTGCTGCCTCCTGGAGGTGGAACATCAATGCCTTTGGGGAATGTGTCTGATGGGAGCTCAGGTGAGTTCAAAAGCAGATCAGGCTGAGCACTAACACCTGGAAATGTGCAAATCAGGCATATTTCTGGTGCTGGTCGGTGGGGAAATAGAAGCAACTCTGCAAATGAAGCATTCAGAGCAGGCTGAAGCCCTTTGGACTACATACATTAACCTTATATTTTCAAACGTTTTCATTGTTTAACACAGACATCCAGCATGATAACTTGATAACAGAAATTAAAAACATTTCCTCTTTAAATAATTTTAGAAGCATGAAGAAATGCAACTAAACATACACTGTTCACAAACAAAAGCAAAAGATTCAAACAAAGCCTAAAAAATTAAACAGGTTTTAGGTTTTCAGAAGGCTTAGTCAGGTCTGCACCACCACTGACACTGTCACAAGCTGAATACTTTATATACGTATATTCACTTTACTTCTGTTGTTCTAGCTCATGCTAGTAAGAAACTTGGCCTGGCTCAGCTGGTACTTTACTGTGACAATAAATGTAAAGTTTAGCATCACACCAACTCTTAATTAAATGTGTGTCTTTATTTTCCTCCTCAAGACAAATATAGTTTTTTAAATCAAATCGTAATGTGAATTTATGTCCATTGTGCTACAACTACTACTATTTTTCTCTCAGAACAAAAAAGCAAGACCTCTCTCTTGATATTTTGCAGTAATAATGAGTCACAATAAACAGGAGGAAATCCATGTCAACAAAGTAAAATTGTTTTTTTCTATTTTTTCTTCTAGGTTTTAAAAAAAAGAAGCCCATTCAGACAAAGTACCGCATGCCTCTGCTCAACTGGCAGGCTCTAAAATCCAACCAGGTGACAGGAACCATCTTCAACGAGCTGGACGACGAACACGTGTTGGAGGTTTGAGCGGTTTATGTTCTTTTCTTAATGTTCCTCCTCATCCTCATCTGCAGCTGGTGTTAGTTTACATCACCGCCTCTAGATGTCTCTGTTTCAATTACATACAGTGAGCCTGTAATCTAAGTATCCACTGCACATGAATATCTCCTTGTAGCTCAGTTTAGTCTCCAAATGTAATAATGCATTTGTTTTACTTTTTTAACACTATGTTCAACACAAAAAAATCCTTTCTTCCCCAATAATACAATATGTTCAGGACAAAAAAAGGTACAGCTTTGTTCTCATTCTTCTCATTAGCTGAAACCACGTTCCTCTGGCTTCATTAGTGACTATTAAGTTTGGAATAAAAGCAGCAGCTCCAGCAGATCGTAAGCATCTACACCATCGAGTTTGTGAAATGAAATTTTAAAAGAAATCCTCAACTATTCCTTTTAGTATGTACAGTTCAGTCAGGAACACTCTCGTCATAGATTAAACCATTTATTGCAACAAATGGTAATGCAGTGTTACTTTCAAAATTGTTCCATATTGGATCTGTTAGATTATCTGTACACAGGAAACATGTAATAAACCTCAAAAAGCAAGATTTGATTATTTGTAAATTAGCTTTAAAACATCTTTGCAAAAACATTTGAAGCCTCTGACTCTAATTTCTTTATTACATTTAATACAGTTATCATGAATATTGGGATTAAAGTGGTGTAATTAAACAGGTGTAATACAACTCCTCAGCAACCTACTGTGACAGACTAATCATAACAAAGAGAGTTTTCTTCACAACCTGTTTGTATTACATCATCAAAACATAATAATTAATAATAATGAATCTCTTTCATGCAGGGGAATTATAAGTTTATTGTTCAGTGGAAGGACAGCAAGGCTTCAAAAGCAGTTTGCAAGAAAGAGCTTTTATTTCCCTTCACACTTTGTTTATTTGTGTTAGTCTAAAACAAACAGTTCCCCAGTTTTCATCCATCAGTTTAATTTCCCTCTGTTTATTTCTCTTTATTTCTTCATTGCTCATTTCTTATCAGGAACTAAACATGGCTGCGTTTGAGGAAAGGTTCAAGACGAAGGCCCAATCTGCCCCTCTAGAAATGGGTACCCTCAAAATGAAACTGGCCCACAAGACCCCCAGTAAAGTGTTCCTAATGGAGCCCAACAGGGCCAAAAACCTGGCTATCACCCTGCGCAAAGAAGGAATGGCTGCATTTGAGATTTGCTGCACCATTGAGACGTATGTATCAAACCTGTAGTCTGATGTTTTACACATTATTTAACCCTCCTGTTGTCCTCAGGTCAAGGAAGGACAGAAGGAAGGACAGGAGGAAGGAAGGAAGGAGAGAAGGAAGGAAGGAAGGAAGGAAAGAAAGTAGGAAAAGAGGAAGGAAGGAAGGAGAGAAGGAATGGAGGAAGGAAGGAAGGAAGGAATTTAGGAGAGAAGGAAGGAAGGAATTTAGGAGAGAAGGAAGGAAGGATGGAAGGAAGGAAGGAAAGAAAGGAGTAAGGAGGGGAAGAAGTAAGGAGGGAGGGAGGAAGGAAAGGAGGAAGGAATAAAGGAAGGAAGGAAGGAAAGAAGGAAGCAAGGTAGGATGGAAGGAGGAGGGAGCAAAGAAAACAGGGAGGAGGGGAAGAAGGAAAGAAAGAAGGAACAGTGAAAAGAGATGGGGTCCATTTGACCCGGGAGGACGACAGGAGGGTTGAATAAAGTGACGGTACAAACAGGATAATATATCAAAATGATTTATATCATGTTACAAAAGTGACATACTTTCATTTGAACTGGTTGCCATCCCCTCAGGTATGACCGGAAAGCGCTGAGCCTGGACTTCCTCGAGCTCCTGGAGCGTTTCATCCCCACAGAGTATGAAATGAAGCTCATCCACAACTATGAATGTGAGGGCAGGCCCCTGGACGAGCTCAGCGAGGAGGACCGCTTCATGGTGCGCTTCAGCAAGATCCCGCGGCTTTCCCAGCGTATCAGCACTCTCACCTTCATGGGCAATTTCCCCGAGAGTGTCCAGCTAATACAGCCTGTGAGTTCACAAGGGAGGGATCTGTGGCTTTATATAACCTGAACTGTATTTCAGAAACTGAGACTGCAGGAAGCTAACAGTGAGTCAGACACTCTGTAAGACCTCTGGCATTCCAACAAAGGACAAATATCTGTATATGAAACGATAGAAGAGGATGATAGTGCTCAGGAAATATGACATCTGATCAGTATCATCATTAAAATATTGATCGTGACTCTATTATTATCTCTATTTTCCTCATTTTAGTTTATTTTGGGGAGGTAATCATGCTGTCAGTCTTGGAAATGCAGCTCCTATAATGTTTGTGAACAGAAATACACAGTTGCCATGGATTCAGTGAGTTAACTATGGGCCTCAACTTGTCTCTTATACATTGTGGCAAATTGGCCCCTATTAAAAGTAAGCAGAATTAGCTATTAACAGCTCCTGTTTACAATGCAGCCATATATACAGATATAACTATCACTGCATTACTTTAAAACTGAAGAAAACTTTAAAATGTGATGATTCTTAGACAAATTCGGATGCCTACTTTTTTTTTTAAAGCTGCATGTTTTGACAATAATTACTGCATTTATTTATTTATTTCATACTGTGAAGGAATAGTTTGACATTTTGTTGCGAAAAGTTGTCGAGAGTTAGATGTGAAGACTGACACGCTACTGTCAAACTGCCAGGCTAACTGTTTCCCTTTGTTTCAAGTCTCTATGCTAAGCTAAGCTAATTGGCTTCTGGCTTTAAGCTTCATGTTTATCGTACAGACATAAGAGTGGTGTCAATCCTCTCATCGCTGCTAGAAAGAGAATAAGAATATTTCCTATAATGTAAAATAAACAGAGGGTGAAAATCATTGTGGCAGGATATTATAAGGGTGAAGTCCTGTACAGCTCAGACTTTGGAAATGAATAATCTTTACAACATTGTTTCTGACAGCAACTCAATGCCATCATCGCTGCCTCCATGTCAATCAAATCCTCCAGCAAGCTGAAGAAAATCCTCGAGGTGAGTTCCTTTTAAGTGGAGAACGCCAGAGAACGAGTGAGTAATGATCAACATTCATGACAGCTGCTGTAATGTCTCTCTCTCCTTTACAATTCATGCGCTTTCTTGACTTTTACGTTTATGTCTGAGCAGGAGAAAGAAAGAGTTATTCATGGAAGATAGAGTTGCACAGTTGGATATTAATTGCCTCTTCTTGAAGTTGAATATCTTTTTTAACAGGAAACTCAAAGCAGAAAATTGAATTGTAACAAGATGTTAGTTTCACATTGTTGTTTTCAGTCTTGTATTTTGTTGCTTGACACATAAAATGTTTGGAATTCATTTTCTTTAAAAGTAAATACTATTATATATATTTCAATTGTTATTTGTCATGTATAAGGAAACATAGTCTGTAAATGTTAAATCTAAATCATGAACACATTGTGAGATAAAAGATTTGACCAAAAGTCAAAAGTCACATAATATAAAAACTACAGCTGTAAAATCAGGCAGATGTAATGATTCTCTGATATCTGATGTAAAAGAGACTGAAGTCCTTTATTCTTCATTGTATAATAATTTAATTAATGTACTTTTTTGAAAATGGGATTCCTGTTTAATTACTTGTAGTTGGAAGATTTTAAAAGACAAGAGATTTATTGATGTATTTTAAGGAAAAGTCCATTTTTAAGCTGATAGTAATTTTAGATCTTGAGACACATTCTTTAGTTACAATTTAAATAAAAAGAAAATGTTTCTATATTACAAGATTTCACCATTTCCAACTGTAACGGCATTTATTTTAAGTTCATGTGGGCTCTTAATTGACAAAAAATGTTTAACTTTTATTTAACCAGGAAAAGTCTAAGTCTATTTTACAAGAGCGTCCTAGCCTGCAGACAGTACAAAAACATAGAACAATACAAAGAAAATAAAGAATACATTACAAAATCATAAAATCAGTAATTGTTGCAAGTCATTAACATCAAGGATCAAACAGTCAGTCAAAACATCTGCAGCCAGACATGAATTACTATAAAGACTTCCAGTGAGATCAGATCCTGATGATTCACTTCTTGTCATTGTCGCCTTGTTATAAATTATTTGACTGTTGCACATCTGACAGTATAATTTGTGTCTCTGTTTCTGGTGTAAAGATCATCTTAGCGTTTGGAAACTACATGAACAGCGGCAAGCGAGGGGCAGCGTACGGCTTCCGCCTGCAGAGTTTAGATTTGGTGAGTTTAACACATTTAATAAAACCTTACCATCAAACAGTATTTCAGTAAAAATATGAAGAAAATCATTCACTTTAGATTTTCTGTAAATAATCCAAGCTACTTTTTTCCCGTTCTTTAAGCTGTTGGACACTAAATCTACAGACCGCAAGCAGACGTTGCTCCACTTCATCGTCAACATCATCCAGGAGAAATATCCAGAGATCCAGACTTTCTACACAGAGCTTCACTTCCTGGATAAAGCAGCACTCGGTATGCACACTATGATTTAAACACTTCACATTTACATTTTGTCATCAAGCGTACGAGAACATTGAGTCTCAAGTAGCTGACCGAGTGCAATGAGAGTTTAAAGTACATGAAGAAGACAAATGAAGTGATCGGGGGTGTAGCAGCAGTAGTTTCTAGCAGGAGGTTGTCATCATAACAACATCTCCTCATTCAGCCTCACTGAACAGACTTTCTTCTTCCCTCAAGTCCCTGAACTCCTCATTTCAGTCCATCAGTCGCCCTCAGAGAGTTTCTCACACTTGTCAGTCATTCACATCATCTTCCTGCCTTCGCTCTGCTGGCTTTGTTGCCCTGTTTGACTGTAAGACTGTGTGCCGATCAGTGATTTAAATCCCTTTTATTCTACCTACTCTGCATATGTCTGGATTTTCAACCTGTCTCCATGTTAGCGGAACTCTTATAAGAAGGAAATAAATGATAAATCTAATCTTATTATCACCAAACCTCATGAAAAACTGAAAAATGTATGACTTCTCTACTCTGTCAGTGGCTCTCCACTCAAAGCTCTTTGGGTTGTAAATCTTTAAAAACAGCTCACAAATGTATAGCTTCTTATTTTTAACCCTCCTGTTGTCCTCGAGTCAAGGAAGGAAGGGAGGAAGGAAGGAAAGGAGGGAGGAAAGGAAGGAGGGAAGAAAGGAGGAAGGAAAAGAGGGAGGATGGAAGGACGGAGGAAAGAAAGAAGGAAAGGAGGGAGGAAGGGAGAGGAAGCAAAGGAGGGAGGAAGGAAGGACAGGAGGGAGGAAGGGAGGAAGGAAGGAAAGGAGGAAGGAAGGAAAGGAGGGAGGAAAGGAAGGAAGGAAAGAAGGAAGGATGGAGGAAAGAAAGAAGGAAAGGAGGCAAGAAGGGAGAGGAAGGAAAGGAGGGAGGAAGGAATGACAGGAGGGAGGAAAGGAAGGAACAGTCAAAACAGACGGGGTCAATTTGACCCAGGAGGACGACAGGAAGGTTAAGTCAGTATTTTACTAAAACAGCTGGTCATTGTAGTATTTAGAAAATGTTACTCAAATAGGAGGACACTGCATTTGTTGGGCACTATTTTCAGCGGTGGAAGGATCTACATTTCATTCTCTAGTGAGAAGCAGAACATGTCACCCATTGTTAAAGTGTGGCTCATCAAGAAGTATACCAGTGGACATCACAATACTATTTTATGAAGGGATTATATTAAAAAACAAAGGAGGAGAACTACATGTTTCTCATTCGAGTCACTCTGTGCTTTTAAATAGTCAGATGGTGATCAATAGATTCACATGCAGCATTTCATTTTCCAATAAAAATGCACTCAAAAAGAAAACTACAGGTAACAACTATTATAATTCTACTTTACACAATTGGATGTACATTTCCATAAGACTCTGAGATACAACAAATATCAGAGGACAAAATGCACACATTTCCTTATATTGAAATACAGTAAAGAAAAGAATAAGAAAATATATATAATAATGTAGCGTAGAATGGGTATATCTTAAAGATATTGAAAATAGCTCTCGTAATAAGGGGCACCACCTTCGTATGAAGGAAAAGATTTTCTTAATTGGTTGTTTGATTAGCCAATTAATAAATCAATAAATCATAATAATTAATAAATCAATACATTTCTGAATCAGTCAAATATCTAAAGTTCGTGGCTCTACGGTTCAGTAGATCCCCTGTATCACTTCAAAGAATAGACATACACAATTGATTGAGTTTTATGGGTTTTATTAACTACACACTACTAACCAATGATGTATAAATAAATGTGATGGTACAATACAATATGAATTCAAGAGGTTACTCGATATAGCAACATGAATGAAAGATGATGGTGAATGATGAACTTAAATGAAAGATATGTAATTATGTGGAAGCTAAGAAACTTAGTCTATAAGTTTTACTGAGCCGTAATTTTAAAGGAAATTTGAATTACTCGATCTGACATCAACCCTTGATTAATGCAATATTTGGATCCTACTTTCATCCGTGGAGGGTCTCAGCTGTCCGTCCTGCAGAACCACGCGTAACGCACACCAAGTGGAAGACCTCAGACAGCGTCGCAGATTCGGGCGGGGTTCGATGTCCGGGTCGGCTGGCCTGGCCTTTTCGTCAGACTGCCTTGTTCCGGTCGTTGTCCGCTGGCAGACTTTGTTCCTCTCGGTTATGATGAGTCGTAGGGTTGACAGACGTTTGTCTGCTCAAAAGGTTCTCTCGGGTTGATGAAAGATGGAGGAAGGGTCTAATTTAACTAGCTCTCTTTCTGGAGAGATCTCAGCGTCAAAATCATCAAAAATGTCAAAAACAGGCTGAATGCAAAACTTAATGACGTGTTCACTTGAAGGGCCTTTTTCTAGACGTTGCTGGTGAAAGTTACAAGATTACAAAACTTAAGAAAACTTAGATGAAGGATAACTAAAGATTAAGCTAAGAAGAAAAGAAAAGATGGACAGAGCAAGACCGCTGGTTCGGGTCATGCTGGGTCCGGTTCAGGTCATGCTAAGACCAAGAAGGGAAGAGGACAAGAGGGCAAGAGACAAGAGACAGAGACAAGAGTGCAGCTGGGTTTTGTCCCTGGGGTGGGCTGTGTGTCAGCCAATCAGATTCATCAGAGCTCACTCTGAGGATCTAATTTCCAGCTTTTACCATGTAACTTTTCATCATCATCATTCATTCAGTATTTAATCCTGATTATAAAATGCATACTATAATCTATTAACACAGAACACAGGATGTATTATTCTGTTATTAATATGACATCAGCTTGATTCATCAAGCTGCCATTCATTAAAACCTGAAGAGGATTAATATGATCAAACATAACACATAGTTATTCTACTTATTCCATGATAGATAATTGATTATCACCAAAATGTAAGCATAACATCAATGTAACACTTTCTCATATTAAACAAACATTTTCATACCAAACTTAGTAAGTAAGTAAACTAAAGTAAGTAAGAAAGTATAATCACAGTTCTTCAAATACACATTTATCTATGATCGCTGTAATAGCTGTTACAGTGGAGGTTTCTTTAGGTAATTGATAAGGATATAAGTAATTGGTATTGTTTAAACCATACTTTTCACTAAGATGTTCTTATTTAAGTATTTAACACTAATTTCATTTCTCACTTTCATGCTCTGTGTGGTTTCAGGAGACACAGAGGGGGGGAGCTCAGGAATGTGTCCTTTTAATTTACGACCGTTGTTCTGTGTGATTCTTCTCTGAGGAGAAGGAGTCTCTCTGATAAATTATGACGTCCGAAGGAGACACCACGTCTGTTTTTCGTTACTTTATGTAGTTCTGCTCACCCTTGGTTGCCCATGGAATACTGGATGGCTTACAAGCTTCTCATGAGACCCCTCATAAGACCAGAGTCTCCAGGTTTGGGGTGAGAAAAGCCATTTTCCATGCCTCGGGTTAAACCTTATGACCGGAAGAGTGGGAAGAGGGACAAACTGGCTCATTCTTACCAAGTGAATTATCCCTTAACGGTCCCTCTGTAATTAGCTCAAAGCCTTGATTCTGTCCCATGGAATGTTAATGGATCTTTGTTTGTCCAAGAGAAAGACCCTGTTTGTCTCTATCAGACCTGCTTCAATTTCCTCATCTGAGGGTCAAAGGTGACTCTGACCAGAGGATGTTCTGCAGTACTGATGTCGTATTCACTACATATCCCCCACTTGATACAAATCTCGCCTTCGATGGGGAGCGTTTGAATCACCAGAGTTGAGGACATCCAAGGCGGCGAAGCAGGTGGCACATGATGACATTGCTATAACCAGGGTTGATGTCTTGGCAAATTCAATTATTCAAAACTGTATACCTACAGAGAGGTACCTGGGTATCTAGTGGTTAGACATTAAGGTGAGAAAATGAAAAATAATAATAACAATAAATCACTCAAGCTACAATGATTAACTTTATCAATAATAATCAATAGTTGCTAAGTAGCTTGAGGATAGCTAAACTCTAGTGTCATTTGAAAGTGTTGTAATGGTTTAGTACTCAATAGGGAGAAATGAGGTAAAAAGATAAACACTATGTACGCTTATACTTGTCAACATGAGACCCATTATATCACAGCATATCAGACAGTAACATTGCAACCAGTTGTGTGTGAGCATGATCAACCTGTAGTACAACATTAAAATATTCTACTGTGCCCAGAGCCTTGAGCAACATCTCACTCTGGGTGTTAAATACCAAGATTGTGCCTTACACATTTCTGGATGGTTTCTGATTATGATTTTCGCTTGATTATTTGTTCTCGGATCCCAGAGATTTTAATCTGTAACTCATTCATACGCTGTTTGATGGCGTAAATGTTTATGGCGTTGACTAGGGTAAAATTTAAACTAAAAGAGGACAATACACAGTTGATGCTGTGGTTAGCATAGCCCCAATTAGCGGTTTCTCTTTTGTAAGTGGTTGTTTAACCTGCTGAGGTGAGCTCATTATTTGAACTGATTTGAGTATTCACCCCCACTTGTACTCAATGGCAGAGTAATTGTAAGTGGTTGGCTTAACTTCAGGTGGAGGTGTCACTTGGTTTCTAAGTGTCCTGAGTTTCAGACTTGTGGTCAGTTGATTTTAAGTTACTATCAAAAGTTTCTGAAATTTTGAGGAGACTGTGATACAGGACAATTTATTTCCACCCCCCTGTTAGTGATTTGCACCTCAGGGTGTTTATGGACTTTGTTCTGTTTATGATTTAACTGGGATGTGTTGTTTTCCAGCAAATCCCATAGGGTTTTTGTCTAGTTTTATTTGGTTAGGGCTGACCCATTTGAGAGTTGGTTCTTTCTGAGCATGTTTTGCTGTTCTCAGGCCAGTCTTTACAATGGGTTGAGCCATGGTGTAGTTAAACACTTTGTCCCCCACTTGGAATTTGTCATGGGGTGCTCTTTGGTAATAGTAGGCGTTTTGTTTCTCTGCGCTTTTGTTTCTGTGTTTTTGCGCGAAAGCAAAGGTAGCCTGAAGGTGTTTAGTATGTGCTATCGCAACATTAGATTTGCCTGGTTGATAGGGCAGGTGTTGCGGACGAGTGGTTCGTCTGTCTGTCATTGTTCGACAGGGGGAGAGCCGCATTGTTTTGTACGTAGTTGCTCTGTAACCTATGTTTGTTGGTTGAGACTGATAGGGGATTAAACAGTCTTTGCTGTTGTCTGCTATGTCTTTTTCCACATGTGGACAGTAGGTGGCTTCTTTCAGTGCAGTGTCTGTGACTGTGGCACCTCTGTGGCTCACTTCGGTTAAGTCATGGGCATGCCTGCGCAGTACCCCCCTGTGCTTTCGAGGGACCACGACCGAAGGGGAAGTGAGTGGGTCGGAAGCATCGACCAGGTTGCCCTTGACCTTTGAGACCAGGCCAGGAATGGAACGCGGGGGCGTGGCAGACACAGCAGGTGAAGACTGAAGGGGAATGGAAGACGCAGCTTCTACATCCAGTGGACACCGATCGACGGCAAGGATCGAAGGGGCGGGTGGGTGGGAAAGAAAGTCTGTGTCATGTGGGAAAGAACTGGGCAGGGGCTGGCGGACCTGTGTCCAGATCTTCAGCCCTTTAAAGTCTATCAGAGGCTCAAATCGATCAAGGAAGTCTTTGCCAATGAGGAAAGGAATGTTGTTGAGAGGTGACAGGTACACTGGGTGTACAACACTCATTGGTCCAATGGTTATTTTTATCCAAGCTAATGCTGTCAAAGTAGTACTCGTGACAGAATACGGTTGGACCTTCGGAACACAAGTCCGAAGCTTCAAGTCCTTGTTTGACTCGTGCATGGTGGACTGCAATTTTGTGAAAAGTGCTGATGACATCAAAGTGATATCAGCGGCAGAGTCCAGGAGTGCTTCCTGTTCAAGGACTTTTTCAAGTGTCAAGGATATGTAATGTTTTCGGCTGACTCCTTTCTCTGTCAAGTGACCCAGAAATTGTGTAGCTGGTGGGTCAGTAAGGATAATTGTCGCATCCTTGTGAGGAGGCGAAGCTTTTGGGTCTGACTGTACTGCCAAGACTGCAGTGGGGGAAAGGGATTTTTCACCCCCCTGATGTGGTTGGTCAGGTTTATCAGTCATAGCTTTTCGAGCCAAGTTCTGGGCTGGCTTAAGTTCAGGTTCCTTGAGGTTCAAGCAAAGCACTTCAACCACCTCGTGGGGCTGGTTGGAGGCGTGGTCAAGAGGAGTCGGATCAAGTTTCACCGAATCAATGACAAAGATGTCAGATTTTTGAATTTCTTCTTCCTTTTCTTTCTGTGCTTTGCGACGTATACGTCGTAACATTTCAAGTTCTTCGTGACTGAGGTCTGGGGTTTCAGACTCACCTGTCACGTGGGAGTTTTTCTGTGAGAGAGTTTGTGAGTAATCGTCTCGTCTTGCATCTTTACGATTTTCCCTGTTGTTAGGTGAAAACCTGTTTTGGCGGGATTCCACAGGGTAAAGGTTCATGGTCTTTGAGTGACCTTGTATTCTATTAGGCCAGAATGGTTTTGTGTGTCCACGACCTTTGTGGGTTCGTGGGGACCTCGACTGGCTAGATGATTTGGCCAACTGATAAGGTCGGGAGGCAGGCGCTGCCGAATTGTGTCCTATATAATTATAAGCCCCTTCTAGTTCCATGGGCAAGGACTCTGAGTCAGTGGCTAAGATGACAGGATTAGATTGTTTGATCTGAGATTGCTTTTGTTTAGCAAATCCCAAGGAAGCAAGTTCACGCAGTTGTTGGATGGTTGACGTGCGTGGATTTGCCATGATTCCAAGATGGCGACTGGTCCCAGGATGGAGGTTTTGGATGAAGAGGGTTTTGAAGTTCAAGTCTTCCTCCATCCCAGGCTCATTCCTGGAACCAAAGTAGGCCTGAAGGAGGCGATAGTAGTACTGTCGAGGACATTCTTGCCTCCCCTGTTTGACAGTCATGGCGACGATTAAGCCAGATCGTGAGATCGGGTCTGAGAACTCCTTCTCTAGGGCCTGTCTAAGCAGGGCATAATCCTTCCTGACGTGGTCAGGCTGTCGCTCGAGGAACCTGTTGACAATGGTATTGGACGTCACTTTGATGAGATATATACGATGGTTCGAAGTTGCGTTGGGAAAGTCTCGCAAGTAGAACTCGATATCTTTCAAGTACATGGTGATGTCATAGAAATCACCAGGAGTGGGTTCGAAACGCGGTATGGTACGTGCCATCTTGTCAAGGTCCCGATCTGAGAGACTGTGTGCACCATAGGTGTCTAATGGCAGGTGCGCTGGTGGAGGAGGAGTCATTTTGGCTGGGTCGAAAGAATTTTGGCTAGCCCGGAAGGGAGCCGGCATATGTGGTGAGAAAGCTGGCGGCGACCCACCTCCACGTCTGCTCTCCTGGAAAGAGTCGTCGAACATGTTTCGTTGTGTTCGATCTATCTCAAGGGAATATTGTAGCTCTCTTTTAGCTGAAATGAGCTCACTCTGAGTGATCTCCTGTTGTTTGCGAGCTTCTTTAGCGCTGTCCCTAGCTTCAGCTAATTGTTGTTTTAGCTGTTGATTTTGTTTTTCTCCGGCTTCCAGGTGGGTAGCGTAAACTTGGTTTCGTAACTTTAAGTTATCAATTTCATCCACTGCGCGTTCAAGGTGGGTGTGGACCTCGTCTCGGGTCTTACTTACCTCACCCAGCTGTTCTTGTAACTCAACTTTTGCTTTGTTAAGTTCAATGCATTGAGCTATTAGCTCTTTTTCAGCTTGAGCTGCGGATTGTTTGGACACCTCCAGGTGGTGTTTGAGAAATTCATTCTCTTGTTGTAACTGCTTAACTTGTTGCGCACGCGTTGTCAGATCGGCTCTGGTTCGTTCAATCAATTCATAGGCATTTTTGAGTCATGCGGCTTCTACAAAAGCTAAGCTACCTAACATTTTAGTTAGTGCTTTATCTTTCAGTGGCTTAGACATGGACTTTGACATAAGGTCAGTCATTATTGACTCAACTTCAAAGGGGTTGGTGTGCTGGATATGTGTTGCATAGCCAGGCAGCCAACTCTCAGTTATGTCTGCTAATGTAGTCTCCAAATTCTCAAGGGGGTCCTCATAACTTGAGATTTCAGGTACAGTTGAAGAAGTCATGTCTAAATTTCGAGAGTTGGACATGACAGTGACTTGGTTAAGAAATCTGATGTTCAGTGAAGAATCTTAATTAAATTCTAAATTAATTTGTGTTAAATACACAGATTGAAGTTAAGATCTGTATATTACCTAAGTTGTTTGTAAACAACTATAGATAGGTTTGTATATGTTTGCTGTAAAGCAGAAACAAAGAAGGATTATTATTATGATGGTTAAAGTTATTCAGTTTAATAAGTAATCCTTTGAAATTACTTTGGATAAAGGGTTTAAAATTTTACTGTTGTTTGCTTTGACAGTAAATTTCAAATAGTAAGCTTTGCTCCTGTTAAATTAATGTGATATTAAAGTATGGAAGCAAGCAAATAGACTATGTGTAGTCATTTATTGAATTTATTTGTTTATTTGTTTTATGAAATAAATCAATCAACTTAGAGTGATGTGAGGATGGGAGGGCACATATGAATATATGTGTACTGAAATTCAAAGTCACTTTAAGAGTTACAGTTTAATTCAAATGTAAAACAATATTATCTGTTAGGACTAGTTTGTACTAGTTTGCTGTAATGTTTACAAGTGTTATTAATCTTAAACAGATTTCACACAAATTTATTTCAATGGCAAAAGGTAATGCCAAAATTAGTAATTAATTAATCTGTTAATTAATTATTATCTTTAAACCAGATTTGAATAAATTGGTTAAAGTTCACACAGCTTCTTTACTTTTACATGGACAAAGATTTGCATCAAAAAGGTATTCAAACACAGTTGACCAAATCAGCCATTAGGGGGCGATAGGGATTTTATTCTCTCGAATTTGTGGGGCAGCGGAAGAGGAAGACAGAGGCAGTGTCGTCAGAGCTGACGATTTTAGCACCGCCCACCGAAGGACCTCCGTTGCTAAGCTAAAGGCTATTCACTTTGATTCAGGACACAGAAAGAGCTTCACTCTCTAAAAATAACCCTTTTGGCCTTCTGAACAATAGACCACGAGGCTCGGCGGCCTCGTGTACTTTACTCTGTCACTGAGCAGAGTGTTGGACGGCTCTCTGCACCGTCTTAAAGCACAGTTTTAAACTTTCACCTCAGCAGATTCAACAAACTGAAGTTACATTAGCAACCGTTATTATTCACAGAAGTCTCTTCTGGTATTTTAGCAGCTAGCACTTATGAAGCACTAGTCAAAATAATGAGATATTCTCAGAGCTGGTTCAGCATTTAGCTGATAATGCTCAACAGGTCCGTTTAAGCAGCTATTTTATTTCTTAACGGTTCAAACCACAGCAGCTTTGGACAGGTCAGAGACGGGCTTCTTTTACATCCGTCTCTGGACAAAACAAACTAGCAATTTAACACACTAGTCGAAGTAGAGGGTATTTTCACAGCGTTAGCGTCAGCATTTAGCTGCTACTATCAACACACGTCCTCTCTGGACGTAAAACAAATGTCTCAAACACTTGTATTTATTCATGGATCAACACGGGCTTTTCCCCGATGTAACACAGCGCGGTGTCGGGACACACCGAGCAGAAATAAAACTCTTGGCCAAACTACAACAGGCAGCTCCGGTTGTTAGCAGGCTAGTTAGCTAAGCTAACCGACAAACGCAGAGGGTTTGAGGCAGGTTAAAATTCTCTGGGACACGCAGATAAATTTACCAACACTCAGAGCGGATTAACGGACTACTGGAACACGCAGATAGCCGTTATCCACCAAAGGCCTATTAATAATAAGCGTGTATTACGCTATATGCATGCAGACTTTGAAAACAACAACATGTGTAGGCTGCAGACGCTACATCTATTGTTTAAAGTCGATTTATGCGCTTCCTGCACTCTGTCGCCACCGCAGGGCGAGGGGTGACTTACGGCTAAGCGAATTAATTTTTTCCAGTTTCACAATTCAAATGCTTAGTTTAAATCATGAGTTTACAGGCTTAAAGATTTAAAGATGCTCACACACAAACCAGCAACAAGCAGGAAGTCAGCAACAGCAGAGATATGCCATGAGTGTTAATTCAATCGTCATGTTTTTCTTTGAAGTGAATACAGTGATATTAAAAGCCGCCTCACACGGGGCACCAAAATATGTAGCGTAGAATGGGTATATCTTAAAGATATTGAAAATAGCTCTCGTAATAAGGGGCACCACCTTCGTATGAAGGAAAAGATTTTCTTAATTGGTTGTTTGATTAGCCAATTAATAAATCAATAAATCATAATAATTAATAAATCAATACATTTCTGAATCAGTCAAATATCTAAAGTTCGTGGCTCTACGGTTCAATAGATCCCCTGTATCACTTCAAAGAATAGACATACACAATTGATTGAGTTTTATGGGTTTTATTAACTACACACTACTAACCAATGATGTATAAATAAATGTGATGGTACAATACAATATGAATTCAAGAGGTTACTCGATATAGCAACATGAATGAAAGATGATGGTGAATGATGAACTTAAATGAAAGATATGTAATTATGTGGAAGCTAAGAAACTTAGTCTATAAGTTTTACTGAGCCGTAATTTTAAAGGAAATTTGAATTACTCGATCTGACATCAACCCTTGATTAATGCAATATTTGGATCCTACTTTCATCCGTGGAGGGTCTCAGCTGTCCGTCCTGCAGAACCACGCGTAACGCACACCAAGTGGAAGACCTCAGACAGCGTCGCAGATTCGGGCGGGGTTCGATGTCCGGGTCGGCTGGCCTGGCCTTTTCGTCAGACTGCCTTGTTCCGGTCGTTGTCCGCTGGCAGACTTTGTTCCTCTCGGTTATGATGAGTCGTAGGGTTGACAGACGTTTGTCTGCTCAAAAGGTTCTCTCGGGTTGATGAAAGATGGAGGAAGGGTCTAATTTAACTAGCTCTCTTTCTGGAGAGATCTCAGCGTCAAAATCATCAAAAATGTCAAAAACAGGCTGAATGCAAAACTTAATGACGTGTTCACTTGAAGGGCCTTTTTCTAGACGTTGCTGGTGAAAGTTACAAGATTACAAAACTTAAGAAAACTTAGATGAAGGATAACTAAAGATTAAGCTAAGAAGAAAAGAAAAGATGGACAGAGCAAGACCGCTGGTTCGGGTCATGCTGGGTCCGGTTCAGGTCATGCTAAGACCAAGAAGGGAAGAGGACAAGAGGGCAAGAGACAAGAGACAGAGACAAGAGTGCAGCTGGGTTTTGTCCCTGGGGTGGGCTGTGTGTCAGCCAATCAGATTCATCAGAGCTCACTCTGAGGATCTAATTTCCAGCTTTTACCATGTAACTTTTCATCATCATCATTCATTCAGTATTTAATCCTGATTATAAAATGCATACTATAATCTATTAACACAGAACACAGGATGTATTATTCTGTTATTAATATGACATCAGCTTGATTCATCAAGCTGCCATTCATTAAAACCTGAAGAGGATTAATATGATCAAACATAACACATAGTTATTCTACTTATTCCATGATAGATAATTGATTATCACCAAAATGTAAGCATAACATCAATGTAACACTTTCTCATATTAAACAAACATTTTCATACCAAACTTAGTAAGTAAGTAAACTAAAGTAAGTAAGAAAGTATAATCACAGTTCTTCAAATACACATTTATCTATGATCGCTGTAATAGCTGTTACAGTGGAGGTTTCTTTAGGTAATTGATAAGGATATAAGTAATTGGTATTGTTTAAACCATACTTTTCACTAAGATGTTCTTATTTAAGTATTTAACACTAATTTCATTTCTCACTTTCATGCTCTGTGTGGTTTCAGGAGACACAGAGGGGGGGAGCTCAGGAATGTGTCCTTTTAATTTACGACCGTTGTTCTGTGTGATTCTTCTCTGAGGAGAAGGAGTCTCTCTGATAAATTATGACGTCCGAAGGAGACACCACGTCTGTTTTTCGTTACTTTATGTAGTTCTGCTCACCCTTGGTTGCCCATGGAATACTGGATGGCTTACAAGCTTCTCATGAGACCCCTCATAAGACCAGAGTCTCCAGGTTTGGGGTGAGAAAAGCCATTTTCCATGCCTCGGGTTAAACCTTATGACCGGAAGAGTGGGAAGAGGGACAAACTGGCTCATTCTTACCAAGTGAATTATCCCTTAACGGTCCCTCTGTAATTAGCTCAAAGCCTTGATTCTGTCCCATGGAATGTTAATGGATCTTTGTTTGTCCAAGAGAAAGACCCTGTTTGTCTCTATCAGACCTGCTTCAATTTCCTCATCTGAGGGTCAAAGGTGACTCTGACCAGAGGATGTTCTGCAGTACTGATGTCGTATTCACTACAATAAAATGTAACAGTATATTTCATTATGAGGAAAGTCCTGGTATCCTGGTGTGTGCTGATGATTGTGTTTTCCCTGAATCAGCAGGCGACCAGCACGGAGACCCTGCTGTGCATGAAGCGTCTGCAGCGTTTGTTGTTTTTAATAGGTTTTGGACAATAATGGAGCTCTATAGCACAAAGAATGAAGATATATATCAGGCTTTGGATACACACACAATGTTTGTTAGGAGATCATTGTATTGTTGGTTGTTGTAGAAAAAGATAATACCAGCTTTTAATGGATTATATGAGGAATGTTGTTTTGGGCTTAAAAGAACGACATATTCATGAGGCAAGAACCTCGTCTAAAATACCAAAAAGTAAAATATGATGTTGGTAATCATAGTGTATATATCCTGTAACATCAGCATTTTAACACATACTATCCTATCATTTATACATTTAATCTTTAAAATAGAAGAAGATGAAAATAGATGTGTTATTCCTTGTTTTGCCCAGATTTACATGCTTTTAGTCAAATGGTTGAAACACAGAAAAAACATTTTGTCTTTGTGTTTTGGGGAATTTTAGGGTTTAATTTCCCTTAAACATTATTATAGTGCAGGTGTGATCAGTCTGTTGAGGTTAGAGCAGGGGTGTCAAACATACGGCTCGTGAGCCAGAACCGGCCCGCCAAGAGGTCCAATCCGGCCCAGTTTCCTTCTTCCTCTTTTCCTTCCTTCTGTCTGTCCTTCCTTCCTTTCTTTATTTCTTCCTTCCTTCCTTCCTTCCTTCCTTCCGATCTTCTATTCCTTCCTTCCTTCCATCTGTCCTTCTTCCCTTCCCTCCCTTCCATCTGTCCTTCTTCCCTTCCCTCCCATCTGTCCTTCTTCCCTTCCCTACCTCCCTCCCTTCCTTCCTTCCTTCCTTCCTTCTTGTCTTCTCTTCTCTTCCTTCCATCTGTCTTTGCTCCCTCCCTTTCGTCCTTCCATCTTTCCTTCCTGTATTCTCTTCCTTCTCTTCCTTCTTTTCCTTCCGTCCTACCTTCCTTTAAGTGGTCCGGCTCACATGTGATCAAATTGGGCTGTATATGGCCCTTGAATGAAAATGAGTTTGACTCCCCTGGGTTAGAGCATGATATGATTTTAAAACATGTTTCCTCATTTGATCTGATTAACTGATCATTTTTCAGAATATTAATATTACATATATTTCCCTTCAGAGGGTGTAACAGCGAGCTTATTTTACCCCTAATATTTCTGTGTTGAGACAAATGGATCAGTGGTTTATAAATTCTAAATTAAAAGGCAGTGAAACACTTCAACAGATTTGAGTGTTAAATGTCATCTTTAATAGGTAGTAATGGCAGTTTGACTGTTTTTAGTCTATGATCCCATTATTCATCATTTTATCTTTCCGCTCACCCTGACACCACAGTTTGACCCCTAAATCAGCGTTAATACCATATAATCTAATTGCCATACTGTCAGCGATGATACCAATGTAAAATTTAAAGTCCTGACTTAAAACTGAATGAACTCTCTGTCGTGCTTTATCTTAGTCTCTCGTGTCTTCCAGTTTCTCTTGACAGCATCCTGCAGGATGTGCGAGCTCTGGAGCGAGGCATGGAGCTGACCAGGAGGGAGTTCTCTGTGGAAAAAGATAATCCCGTTCTGCAGACGTTCCTCACCAACAACGCCGAGCTGCTCAACTCTGTGATAGCTGACGGAAAAACTGCACAGGTCTGCTTTAATTACCCCAAAATAAAGCTTAAAGTGGTTTTAATTACTTTTCTCTTTTTATATATATAATAAAGTCTGAGCTGCTCAGTGTGTAATGTGTTGGTCGTGGCTCGACGTGATGAACCTACAGAGAATTATCATCAGGCTGCAGCCTCCACTCGGCTTTAAGGAGCTTTATAGAGTTTCAGCTCATTGTATAGCTGTCCGGCTGCAACTTTACGGTGTTTGGTTCAGTCTGGATATAAAATGTCTCCGTCTGTTGTTAAAGCTGGATTGTTTTGACAGTGATTGATTTGACTGTGCTGCAGGAAGGACTTTTATCCTTTTTTTGTGGAGTTTCAGTCAGCATCATTAGATCTGTAGCAAATACTGTCACTATCGCTAGCTACAGGAGCTACGAAGCTCATCATCTCATAATGGGCAAGTGTCTGCGTGGCAACAGAAAACTTTAAAGGGACGATAGAGAAGCAGGTCAACAGGCGGGAGTGTGTACAAAAAAAGGGGACATTTATTACTGAAAAATATTGAACATGAACCAAAGTGGAAATTTAATAAAAAATGACTTTAACTGAAGCAAACAAACAGATAAAGTTTACTGCAACCAACTCTCTTCACTTGCTTATCACAACTTTCCAGTGACTGACCCTTTCATTTAAGTGGAACGTACCATCTTCTCAAGTGACAACAGGGTGAGATGGACCGATACAAAGCTTTCAAAACATATAGAACAACATGAATACAGAATTTCTCTGTTGCAATCACAGTTCCCTACAGTCATCCATGAGTGCACCAAATTATACAGAAGGCCATTTAATACCCAACAGTTTCATCCTTCCTCCCTCAGACCTGACAGAGCTGTGACTCACTGCTTCATGCAGCTAATGATGCACAGCTGTTGTCACTATAGCACTGATTAAGTAGGCGATGTTTCCCTCCATCACAAAACTCTCACCAAAACCAAACATCACAGCTGGATTAAAGCTGTTCAACAGATAATATAACACTATGAAACAACTGGATTAAGAATTCAATTATTTGTGTAACATTACTGATACTAGATTGAAATTAGTGGATTTAACATAAATTAATAGTGATGTTGGGAACCAGGGCGCAACCTCTCCCTTTTTAAGGGTTTAACAAAAGGTTAAAGGTGCAGTCTGTAGAGTTTAGTGGCATCAATTGGAGCAGACTGGGCAGAAATGGAATATAATATTCATAATAATGTTTTAATTAGTGTATAATCACCTGAAAATAATTTTTTTTTTGGTTTACCTTAGAATGAGCCTTTTATATGTAGACAGGGAGCAGATCCTCTTCACTCTTCACTCTTCATGGATGTATAAAGACAGCATCTGGGGGGGGGGGGGGGTCTGTTCATTCCTATGAAAGCTGCAGAGATGAATGGCATTTCCTGAAAACAGACAGCACACGCTCTATGGTCCCAATGCGCCCAAACGGAACAAATCCTGATAATTAAGAGTCACTGTGACACGTTACATGTTTCTTTTACAATCTAAGTCTATGAGGGGAAAAATGTTTTTGCACCCAATGACATCATGTGACTGTAATCTCTATGTCAAATGTGCTTTAAAACCTGGCGCTCTTCCTGCAGTTCTCTTCATACATCCACGGTCCCTTTCAATTAATTGCAATCTTCAACCTCACCACTAGATGTCACTAAATCCTACACACTGGTCCTTTAAATTAATCTTCCTTTAAGCCTTAATTTCATCTCTAGTTCATTGATGAATTATTGTACTAGGGAGTATTGTGTATAGTGTGTATATAAAGTAGTTAAATAAGAGAAATGTGTCAGTAAAAAGTCTTAAATTAAACTTGGTAAACCCTGCTGAAACCCTGATTGCCATATATTTATATATTTATAGTATCCACAGAAGTATTTGGGTCATGAGCTGATGTGAAGCTGCTTGTTTTTCTTGTGTCTGTTTTACAGGATGTGTATGACTCAGCTGTGGAGTACTTTGGAGAGAACCCTAAAATCACTCCACCCTCCATGTTCTTCCCTGTTTTTGTCAGATTCATCAAAGCATACAAGGTCAGATAAAAACTAATGAATGAACTGACATTGCAAATAGCTCTTTTTTTTCATTATCAGCAGTAAGCAGATATTACTGTAGACTTACGGTCCCATCAGTCTGCTACTGTAGTGAGCTGATGTTATTTGACCTTCAGATGTAAATGGACTCTCATGATACACAGCAGTATTATTTAGTACAGTACACTCCATTAAAATGCTTGTTTTTTGTTCTCTGGCAGCAAGCTGAGCAGGAGAATGAGCAGAGGAGGACACAGCTGCTGAACTGTGAAGCTCCATCAACTCCGCCCAAGTCTGAACTCACAGGGAACAAGGTAATTATCCAACTGTCCTCCTTAATATAATATATACAGCCAGCCTCTCGTTCTCTGAGGGGGCGCCTCCCACCCACAGACTGTATCAGAGGATAATTCAGATTTAGTACAGGTCGTACTTTTGTAGTTTGACCATCATATCAGTTTAGGTAACTTTGTACTCATCAATTTGATTGGTGGAATCTGGGAATATGGTGAGCAGGAAGATGATAAAAGAGATCGAAACTACTTTATTTGGATGTAAAAACCCAAAATTTAAAGGTGCAGTAACTACTTACAAACTGTGATGGATAAACACAGCAAACAATGTGGGTGATCTTCTGTTAATGTCACCATGTTCCCAGATCTCAGCAATAATGATGGAAATGGTTTTTTGCTTGTTTTTTTTTAAATATTATTTTTTGGGCCTTTATTGTTGGACAGTCAGTGGAAGAGAGACTGACAGGAAACATAACTAAATAAAGTTGACACTGGAGAAATATAATCAAAAAACTCAGTATGCAGACTGAAAGACACTTTGCCTACGATGCACTGCTCACAACTAAGAAAAAAAACTTGATAGTGCAAAACAGCTTTGTGAACAACAAAAAATACTATCCAATAAAAAAAAGAAAATAATTTGCTGTTTGTTGGTGAAGCTTAATTGGCAGAAAAATCCTGAAGTCACAGTTTGATTAATAACCAGCTGAGTTTGACAGTTTTTGTATATTAAGTGTAGTAATATTCTACTAAGATAATTAGTATATAGTCCATTCTGTATACAGTTAGTGTGGATTTGGTACGAGCTACAGTATATGAGTGTGCAGCACTGCAATGCTTAACATCTGCATGCTAACATCCAATAGTTGTAGAGATATTTTCACTTTCAATCACAAATGTCAACCTGCTGGTGGCGCAAGAGGAAAAGTCTAAAGTCCATTAAAGTTAAGAGGATTCATCCTTCATGTAAATCCATCCAATAAATCATGTTTAATCTATTTATTGATCGATGTTTAACCTACATATCGTGTTTCAGGTTCCCATGACACCCAAAATGCAACAGGTGGACCTGATAGCGGAGCTGAAGAAGAGGCAGGTGTCTCCTCTGGTGAGGGAGGGGAAGGACGGAGCCATTGAAGACATCATCACAGGTACACAACACCTGGGAGACACAAATACTAAATAAATGAAACACTGTAGCATTTAGCTTTAATAGTCTTTATGGTTGAGTCAGTTTAAGAGAGACAATTCAGAGATAACTATCAAATAAAACAGCTGGCTCAATCAAATTAAATATATTAGACAATTTAAGTCTTTTTAGCATCAAATTCCCTCTTTGTGTTGGTCAGTGTTTCTCTGTTGAGCTATAGTGGAAGTATAGTCACTAAAAAAGGGTTTTTTAAATTTGGAAGATATCCACTTAATTTGACTGATTTGGATGGTTTCCTAATATTGGCTTCAGATAAACTTTTGCCGTCAAATGAGGACTGTGGATTTTGGCCGCCATCACTTACACTGAAATCACGTCTTGAAGGGAATTTGTTTTAAGACAGACTTAAAAGCAAAGTCATGAGATGTATCGATTTTCTCATCTCACTTTTTTTCACTGACCAAAATGTTGAACTATTCCTTTAAGATGAAAACGAAGAGAGTTGTTGCCATTTTTCCAAGTTCAACACTTTTTCAATCATTTTACCTGCAAACTAAATGAGTATATTTATTATCTGTGTTGCACTTTAATCTTCCTGACTCAGTCTTTTCACTCTTTCATATTCAAACTACAGTAAATTTTATACATTTGCATTACTAAAACCTTTCACCCTCTTTTAAAAGAATCAGCTGCTTTTGTTCTCAATGTGACACTTTCTTTAAAGGGCTTATCTCACTTTTATTTGTCCTTGCTCTTTTCTCTTTCACATGTTTGTCCCTCCTCTCTTCCCTTCCTCTCCTCTCCTCTCCTCTCCTCTCCTCTCGGTCTCTCTGGTCTCTTCAGCTCTAAAGTCCGTGCCCTTCACGGCTCGCTCTGGCAAGCGCTCCTCTCGTCTCCTCTGCGACTCCGTCTTCAGTGACGACAGTCCCTGTTAGATCCCCCGGTGCTCTGTGGGTCTGTGTTTCTCTTCCGCTCGGCTGCTCGTGCTAATGTTGTGTTTTTCTAAGCAGGAACAGAAGCTCGATAAACAACTCTTCTCCTCTCAGTGCTCCTGTAACATATGCTTCATCTTTTATGGGGGTGGTGGGGGGGATCTCACATCAGTGCTGCTTTTATTATAGAGGTTATTAATAAAACTCACCGGCTGTGTTAATTTGATATTACAGGCTGAGACCTTCACAGTTTTATAATGTAATTTATGCAAAGAATATGACCTGCTCTGGTTAGAAAAAAAAGTGTTATGAAGCATAAGATATGATTAATAATGTCAGTTGTAGTGCAGTAGTTTTTACATTTACACAGAAATGACTAAATGCTGCCTTTTAATCACTTTAACCCTACTGTTGTCCTCGAGTGAAGGAAAGGAGGAAGGAAGGTAGGAGGGAGGGAGGAAGGAAAGAAGGAAGGATGGAGGGAGGGGGAAAGGAAAAGAGGAAGGGAGGAGGGAGAAAGGAAAAGAGGAAGGAAGGAAAGAAGGAAGGTAGGAAGGAAGGAAGGTAAGAGGGAGGGAGGAAGGTAAGAGGGAGGGAGGAAGGAAAGGAAGGAAGGATGAAGGAAATAAAGAAGGGAGGGATGAAAGAAGGAAGGATGGAGGGAGGGAGAAAGGAAAAGAGGAAGGGAGGAAAGGTAGGGAGGAGGAAAGAAAGCGAGAAGGAGGGAGGGAGGAAAGAAGGAAGGAAGGAAGGACAGAAGGAACGGAGGAAAGAAAGAGAGGAGGAGGGAGGGAAGGACAGACAGACGGAAGGAAGGAACAGTCAAAACAGACGGGGTAAATTTGACCCGGGAGGACGACACAATATTACAGGAAACACAGAAGTAATAATGAAAACATTTTAATATGATAAAATGTACTTAGTTATAGATAACACTAGGGATGTTCTGGTCTCATATTTTCATGCTGGGAATATTGTGGCCTAAAATATTACAGTAATTATCAGTTAATTGGTACTACTGTATTATAATAGTAATCATCAAATGTTTCTGAAATACTATCCTTCACATCATGCCATCACGCCTCAGTTTTAATTAAACTGAACAATGCAAAAGAATCTCAACAATCCTAAATCCTGCCTAAAGCTAAACGCTAAACAAGCCACAAACAAAAGCAGGTTTATTAAGACAGCTGACCACAAATCATTCATAAAGAGATTAGTCTTTAAGGAAGCTTTCAGAGAGCAGAAAGAGTTAATTATTTTTACTTTTATGAGGAAAGAAACACTATAAAATGGTCCAATGCTTCATAAAATAGGAGATACTATTTCAACAAATTATATTAAATGTGAAGAATTAACATTTTTTGACATTTTGGGTAAATATGTGTTGAATATGTTTCCTTCTTTGTATGTTAAGTTCATCAAATTTCAGGCTAAAAGGAACAAAAGTATTTTTTTACTGATCTTAGATGTGAAAATGAACAGTATGTAAGGGTTAAATGCAGCTCAGTGGCTCTTAATGCAGATTATTTGCATATTCTGATTTGTTTTTAATATTAATAATTGTGAATGTGCACAAAAATCCTGCTATGATGCTAACATGCAGTGTAGGTAGAATGTTAGCATCATAGCTATGTAGGTAGCATGTATGTAAGCTATGTAGGTAGCATGTTAGCATCATAGCTCTGTACGTAGCATGTTAGCTATGTAGGTAGCGTGTTAGCATATCAAATGAGGAGGAGGCTAGCTCTCCAGTATTGCTGTTTGACTGATAAGAGGGGGATTTATTAAAGGTGGTTTATCAAAATCAAACTACTAATAAAGACTTTAAAGGTTAGCTATATTGTTATCATCTGAAAGTTTTACCGCAGTATGAAATAAAACCAGCACGTATCTATTAAATAGAGTTGCACAGAGTTTGTCTTTTAACTCACAGGCGAGGATTTCATCGCCTCCTGAAAGATATATTTAAATTTAAACCTTAAAACAGGACATTGTCTGCCCTTGAAAGAATATTGCGTGGGGCTGTTTACAATATTTATACCTTCCAACTCTGAGTTTCCTTCAGAGATTTTACAGTGGACTCTTTTTTGGCCTATTTGAAGCTCCAAGCTGCTTTTATCCCCCTTTTAAAATGCAGCAGATGGGATTTATCATCATCACTCAGATCCTCAAAACTGACTCCGAACTGATATTGTACAGTTTTATTTGACCCATCTCTCTCAGCAAAAAGAACCTGTAAGATTATCACACTTTATGGAGGCCTTAAAGTGCAGCTCCACAGAGAAAGAGAGTACTATTGAGACTACTGCATATGTGTGAAAACTAGTATAAAGCTTTTTTCTGTCTCCAGAGGAAGCCGTTTGAAGTCGGATAAATTCCCCCAAGACACTTGAGTCGGTGTCACTTGGGGTTGAAGAATTTGAAAACTTCAGGGTGTGGAGTTAGAAAGACTCAAAACTCTGTAGCATGCGGAAGTTTAATGCTGCCAACATGACAAAGAAATATTTGCTGAGGTTTTTGTTTTTATTATTATTCATTTCCTTCTTTATTTTTCAGGATGAACTTTGCCTCATTTAAACGAGTCTGATTAGCTGATTTTATTAATTGACAGAACTAACTATCATTTTAGTTCTTTTTTTTTGAGGAGAAATGTTTAATATTTGCTTGTTGCAGCTTCTTAAATGTCAGAATCTAAAGCTTTTATATGTCAAACATGATGATAAACTAAATATCTGGATTTTGGACTGTTGATCACACAAACCAAGACATTTATAGGCATCACCATGAAATTATATCTAATTATATCTAAGAAATTACAAACATTTTTTTCACTAGTTTCTGACATCTTATAGCCAAAACTATTAATCAGTCAAGAAAACTATCCACTCAGTGCCCAAAGAGATGAAATTTTAGTTTTGTAAAGTTTTGCCATATCACTTCATGTTATTTGTGTTTTTGTGAGATAGCAGCAGTACGATATTAGCCGCTATAAGCATACAGTAACAATGCCAAATTTCAACCAAAGTTTGAGCCGTTGAGTTGCATTGTGGGTAAGAGAAGAATGCATGGCATAAAATAAGATAATATCTCTGGTTTTGCTGTATCAGTTTAGATCCTTTTAAATAAACAATGTCTCCACTTTATAAACTTTACACACAGTAGGGACGAATATTAGGCATTGTAACTGCAGAGATTGTGATCTGATATTCACATGGAGGAACTTTTTATCAAATGCTTACCAGAATTGTCTTTGGTGCTTCCTTAATTTGCTTGTTCCTCCTCCTCAGACTTGAGGAATCAGCCTTACAGACGGGCGGAGAGCGGCCGGCGGAGCGCCAAGTGGAAACCAGGACAACAGCTCCATGTCTCCTCAGACATCTCCCTCTGAAAAAAAAACACACTAAAGACTGCGGACTGAACGCTCCAGCTACACACCACGCACAAAAGATCAGATTTATTACTTTATAACGTTGGCCACAATCTTATTCTCTCTCATTCATGCATGTTCAAGAATGCAGAGGTGAAAGTTGCATGTTTTCCCCCCGAGAGAGAGAGAGAGAGAGAGAGAGAGAGAGAGAGAGAGAGAGAGAGAGAGAGAGAGAGAGAGAGAGATTGGCAGCACAAACATATTCTGTAACACTAAACATTTGCATCATTTCATACATCATGCGATATACACACACTATTTTATTACAGTAAGACCTTTCTGAATAAGACAACCTGAATGATTTGAGGACTGTTCTGTGATTTGACTAAGAAAATGTTTAAGAGAGTTAATATTAGCTGTACTTGATGCTAATGACACTGGATGTCATGAGCTAATTAAAATGATTACACGGAAGAGTGAGCCATTCAGATAATATGAAACAAGAGCTCTTCATTTAATGCTGCTCAGACATCAGGGTCTGTGCTAAAAATGACTCTTCAGAGGCATTAAAAGAAACCCTGACACACACACACACACACACACACACACACACACACACACACACACACAGCGCATAAATCATTTTGATAGTTTTCTTAAAAAATGCTGCAGACGTGATTTTTAATTGGTTACGTTTTAAATAGAACATTAATTGCCTCTGTCCATCTTTCTCTTTTACTGTAGTAGCTCTCAACAATTACAAAATTTGTAATATATTTAAATTATTTTTAATACTGAAGTGTACGAATGAGTAACTTCTACTTTGCTTCTGCATTTCAACAAATAAAGCATTTTATACCATTCTTGATTAAGTGTGTTCTTGCAGAGTGTAAAGGTCTCAGTATGTTTCAAAATAAGAGACTTAAAGGTTTCTCCTGACTGAATCACACTGCCGCCTCTATCTGTTCCCAAGAACGCTGTCATTTTAACTCTTATGGTCAATTTAGATTAACAGAGTTTAATCCAGAGTTTTTTCAACTCACATCACCACCATCATGTTATAAAGAGAAGTTTGTTTAAATTAAATTATAAGTTTTGTCTTTTGTCAAGTTTTGTATAAAACATGTAAAACAGGAAAAAGTATTGTTACAAATTCCTTGTAAAAACTGAACATTATGGTGATTATACTAATCATAAAAATCTTATTATAACATGAAAAGTATCATTAAAACAAGAAAAATGTCTTGTAATAACAAAAAAACTTGATATACTTCTGTACAATTACATTTATCTCATAACATTATCGCTTTATCCTACAACATAACTTTTTTCATGAGAATTACTAATTTCTATTAAATGTGTTAGAACTTTACTTTTTTAATTTTTACTTGCTTGTGTAATTATAATCCTTTCCAATAAAGTAGTTTTTGTCTATATTATGAGAATTACAGTATTATCACTTTTTTAACTTGTAAAATGAACTTTATCCTTAAAATATTACTTCTTAACTTAAAATTAAAACAATTTTTTCTTATAAAATGACTTTTTTTTCATCACAATTGCATATTTTTAAATAAAATTGCAAATATTTTCTTTAATATTTCTTTAATATTTTCTTTAAAATCTTACTTTCCCATAACGTGTAACTTTTTGTCTTTACTACAATAATGAATTCTTAATTTTACTTTTTTATATAATATTACAACTTTATGATTTAACTGTTGCCTTATTCTCAACAAAACACAATTTGATCTTCTTCCTGTTCTTAAAAAACGAATGGGCCTAATATACTGTAGTTTACAATCACACTAAAAGAAGGGAGTATAGAAACTGTGCAGCGTTGGCCTGCTGAAGTCTGACTTTCTGTAGTTTCTGTGATATTCTCCTGTTTGTGTTTTAAACAGCCATCTGTTGCAGCAACGTCCAGTTTAAAAGTTAATTTCACTGAGAGTGTCTGAAACTGTTTACCAGATGCTACGGTTTGTTGAAAGCAGCATAAATTTACATTTTTCTTCAAATAAAAGACAACAGATGCAGTCGAGCACACGGGCGACAAACACTAGAACTGCAGCGGTGAAGCTACGACACTTCCATAACTTTAAATCTGTAGCAGATGATTAAATGGAGTGTAACAGATGCAGAGGAGGAGAGGAGAGGAAGTCTTTTCTGAGAGCACACACAGAATATAAAAGGTTTGATGTGATGCTCTCGACTTCAGGGAGAGTAGCTGTTAGATAATGTGGCAGGAAAACAGTGTGTGCTTCTCTACTCTCGACCTTTGCTCCCTGCAGATCGATCAATGATGAAAAAAAAGAAAACAACAGAAGACAGAAGGCCTCTTGAGATTTTCTCCTGCGCGCTGCTCTTATGTGGCCAATTACTCTGGTTTATCCAACCGCTTATTGTTAAACTCTGGACGCTGAGTATTTGCTTCATCAGTTTGTACTAAAGATATTTTTCCCTCAGCTACTCAAATCTGACTTGAAAGCTATCACAAAATGATTAAAAAGGAGGAGAATTATTATGATAATCAATCATTTCACTCAATTTCAAGCAAAAAAAAAGCCCACAAATAACTGATTATAGCTTCTTAAATGTGATAGTTTGCTGCTTTTCTTAGTTATATATTATAGTTAAGAGACATTTAACATTAAAACAAAGACTGTTATGTGAACTTTGTGACAATCGATAATGAAAATATGGTTTTACTGTTACTACTTATTATACTTTTCCTCAAAGGTAACCCTTGTTCAGAATCAGAAATCAGGATTATTGCTAAGCAGGTTTTTATCCTTGAATTCCTCCAGTCCACACACTGCAGAGCCCTAAAACTACACACCGAACCCCAAATTACCACCAAATGTAAATCAGTTTGGATAAACATGCTGAATGTATGTGATGTAATGCAATTTAAAAAAAGAAACTGACCCAAAAAGTTTCATTTCCTGTTAAGATGAGATAATGAGAAACTTTATTTTTGATCTTGAGATAACACTATTAAAAAGATAGCACATCTAAAGAGATCACACACAAAGTAATACAATAAATAGTTCAACCATTTTTTCTGCCCAGCAAATAATCTCATGCATGCAGATAATGATCTACAACACAGACCAGAACCAGATTTGATTAATACAGTTAACTGGTTTGACTCAGTGATTATAAAAACACTTAAAGGAAGATAATTAACAGTTAAAATGTTGCTTTTCTCTGATACAATTCATAAATGTGAAAAAAGGAAGATTTACATAGAAAAACAAAAGTATTAATGGTAATCAACTTATGTAAATTATATTAGTATTACTGGAGTAACTATCAATCAAATACCCTCATTAACATCCATCCAGCCTCATAAATGATTACTGCCTGTTCTATGAATTATTTGAGAACATTTCAACAATTAGAGGAATATGCTTATATGTACTGTATCACATTCTTACAGTTGGCTTATTTTAGGATAAATACTAGAAACAGGAAGAAACAGCTAGCCTGGTTCTTTCCAACAGTAACAAAATCCACCTACAATCACCCCTAGAGCTCAGTAGTTTACATGTAGTATATTGTTTCTTTAGTCATATAAAAGATTAAGTACAAAAACAACAATGGGATGTTATGTGCCAAATGATTTGAGCACTATTTGGACACATAAATGTCATTCTCTGGGCAGGAAACGAATCAGCTTATTTTCCAAATTCCAAATGTGAAAGTACCCCTTAAATCCCCTTTTTAGCGGTTCTGAGATATCACCAGTTTCGTCCACATTAAGACGTCTCAAGGTTTCCTCAATGAAATCAAAAGTTCTCCCACTTCTGCTCTCATCTTCTCCAGTTCCTCAGTATCACATTCTTACAGTTGGCTTATTTTAGGATAAGCAGCCAGCCTGGTTGTTTCCAACAGTAACAAAATCCACCTACATTTACCCCTAAAGCTCAGTAGTTTACATGTAGTATATCGTTTCTTTAGTCATATAAAAGGTGAAGTGTAAAAACAACAATTTCGACACATAAATGTCATTCTCTGGGCAGGAAATGAATAAGCATATTTCACAAATTCCAAATGTGAAAGTACCCCTTAAATCCCCTTTTTAGCGGTTCTGAGGTATCATCAGTTTTGTCCACATCAAGGTTTCTTCAATGAAACCAAAAGTTCTCCCACTTCTGCTCTCATCTTCTCCAGTTCCTCAGTGACTTGTATGCCTTGCGTCGCTGCCTCATCAGCTCGGGACACACAGTTTGTCAGCTCTTCGGTAGACTCGTTGATCTTTGTCTCCATCACAGTCACAGCCGCCAGAGTTGTCGCCGTTTGTTCAGCCACACTGAGAACAGCAACACTGGGGGCCATTGTGTCACTAATCTTTTGGATTGTTTTCAGCTCTTCCACCAGCGGTTGGATCATTTTATGGAAATCTTTCTCCTCTTTCTTCATATCCTTTTTCTGCTCTTTTGATTCTTTGGTGTCGCTGGATAAAGGAACTATGATTTTGACTATATCAACTGCAAATCCTGCAGCGTACATTGCACCATAGGCACCACCCATTGCACCGCCTGCTGCTCCAACTTCCCCACCAAATATACCTCCGATTGCACCGCCACTTGCAAAGCCCATGCTGAACCATATTACATCACTGACTACACCTTTAAATGAACATCCTGCCGCTATAGCTGCAGCACAGACTGTACCACCAACAGTGCCAGAAAATGCTCCCCCAACTGCACCACCGAATACACCACCAATAAAGCCGACAGTTGCATCGACTGCATTGATATCTCCGCAAATTCTCATAAAGGTTGATGCAGCGACTGTCCCCAAGGCCCCACAGACGCCACCGATAAGAGTTCCACTGGCTGAACCAAGCACTCCTCCAAACAAACCGAGCAGAACCTGGAGTGCTGCGGTGTCTTTGTCCTTTTCATCAACTTGGACATCTGCCTTTGTGGAGCTCATTGAACTTCCTCGTAGAGCGTCTTGGTATTGATTGTAGAGCTGGATGAAAGATGCTGAGTGTGTGATCAGTTCATCTTTTCCATCAGCAGAAATGGTAGGTAGCGTGTTGTCAACAGAGCTTACTTTGAAACCAAATACATTTTCCATTTTTTGTTTTTTTCTTCGAAGGAAGTCTGCTTGAAGGTTGAGCATTGAAGTGTTTGAAGGAAATTCAGATCTATGAATCAATGGAGAAGCTCCAAACAGGAAACCAGGAGTGCTTGTCCTTGAACAGATTCTTATGTTTCCTCCTATGAATGAACAACAAAAGATTTAACACATGCTGAGGGCATTCTGCCAAAAGTCAAAAATGTAATAAATGTACATTAAATAAAACATTGTGCATCCCTATTTGTCAATTTTATATTGAAGAAGTAAAAAACACAATGCCTATTTTAAAAAGGTAATTTAGGTGGTGTTTAGCTCAGTGGGTAGAACACCCACCCTATGTGTTGAGGCTACAGCCTCCAGTTTCCTGTCTCTCTCTACTAACCTGTACATTAAAGGCAAAAAGCCCCAAAGAATATATTTAAAAAAAAGGTAATTTAAACATATCAATTTAATTTGATTAAACTGTAAAATTAGACCTACAATAAGTTTTTTTTCTGTAATGATTTGCCAGTTGAATGTGTGTGAAGCAGTGGGAATAGGAAAATATTAAGAAAGTGAACAGTATGGTGTTGCAAAGGTTAAAAACTGGTGAAAAGTTAAGGAACAAGGTATGTGCAGAAATACACCTTAGGGCATAATAGAGAACAGGAAATCAAGGCTAGATTAAAGAGCGAGGTTTGATAAGCGACAATAAGATAAGGGCTAAAACAGGAAACATCTCAAAACTCATCTTTTGGCACGAACACAACATAGTATAGACGTACCATAAAATAATTCAACTACAACAGTAAACTCCAGCTCAGGAATGGTGGACAAACAATTAAAAGTTCTGAATGAATGGCTGCTACTAAAAAATACATAACAAAAAAATACAACCCATAAATAGTATAAAAAATGGGGTTTGACTTTTATGTATTCATGCATCAGAATTGAATAGTATAAAAGTCTATTCACATTTAAGAGGTGTTGATTAATTTTATAGTCAGCAATTAAACTTAATCAATTTAAACATTTTTGGCACACTTGAGACTCCATACAATTTGCGGTAGAGCAGGTTTTGAAATGGGTGTTGCTGCATTAAATATTTACCCACAGTCACCTGTCGCTCTAATGTGTGTATGTTGCAATCCTAAATAAAGACTGCAGCATTCATTTCCTTTAACTACTGTAAGTCTGCTCTCTTTGCCGTAACAAGTTCCAACATACAGATGATATTAAAATCTGTTTCTGTTTCAACCTGTAGCAGTGAGGCAATGATAAGCTGCTGTAATATTACTGTCTTGTCTTGCAAGGAGTATAATGCAATAATTTTGCAGCGGTAAAAGATCATATCATTAAAAACACAATATCAAATAGATTCTTAGTTTGCTAAAAGAAATAAGTTAAGTTGCTGTTTGAACTTGTTGCAGCAGATTCAGAGTCTGAGAGTTTCATTTGTACTTACTTTGTTTGAATGGCTTTGGTCTTACTTTCTCTGTAGATGGTTGAGGTTCACACAGAAGTGGTTGTAATTTGTGTCATCTGTAGAGTCTGAGGCTTATATGTTTGGTGGGCAAAGAGCAGGAAGTGGAACAATGGGGAGGCGAGGCTTCTTACTGTAAACCTCAGTTTCACTTCTAGATTCTTTGAGGGGAAAAAAGTGAATCGGACATCTGTAAAATGACCTGATTTGTAATGGAATTACAAGATGGAAAGTACCCTGATTTAAGCCATTTAAGGAATTTCCATCTGCTTTTTACTTGCATTGTTAAATTTGTACTGTACATGCCAAAATGCTAAAACCACATGCTTCATGGAAAGCAGTACTTTCACAGTAAATGTTGGACTTTGATAGTAAAACTCAATTTCCAAAGTTTAGTTTTTCACCTTTATACAATCAGAAAGAAAGAATGTATATTAGATTTTCAACAACATATATACAACATAAAACACATCAGGGGCAAACTGTGACTTTTGGATTAATAATACATGATTTATGGGCTGATAGTATCTTTAGCTCTCTTTAACCACAACAAACAGGAGACACATCATTAAAAACATATTTTATGAAGCCAAAATAAATTAAAAAAGGAACGTGCCATTTGATTTGAATAGAGGTTGTTTATTACACTATGGGCCAGTGGTGTAAGTATACATGAAGTGATAAATGTGTGTGTGTGTGTTGTAAGGTGTGAAAGAAAGGCGTAAAGATAAATTTAAGACTGCATAACTGAATCAAACCTAGAACAGGTGTCTGCAGGGATAAGATAAGAAAAAGAGTGGCAGGACATGTTCAACCCTCTTACACAGCAGTCAGGATGATCCGATTCAGGTGTGGCTCATCCTCCCTAAAACCACTCTGACTGCCTCCCTACAAAGAAAACAAAGAAATCAAAGAGGCACAAGTAGAGAAGGCGGGATCGTCACACCTCGAAAAGACAAATACAAGCTGGCATCGATTACAATAAACTACTGAATTCCTCAGTTCAAACAGCCTCTGAAACGTCTTCCAACTGGTTTTAATTGTTGCTATTATTTGATAAACCAACCCTCTTTCTTCAAGGTGTGATGTGATTGATTAGTTTTAACATCACTAGGGATTTTAGGTAGGGCAATTAATCGAAAAATAATTGAAACTGACATTTAGAAACTCCAATTGACTTAATCTTGCTCATGCCAATTAATCGTGGTGTTCACTGTTGCCATGACACCAAAGGTTGCATATCTTTAAGGAATTTGAAAACTTGTCTCCAGTGATCATTTTAACCCAAACCATGATCTTTACATAGATCTAATCAAGTAAACTAGACATTAACCACAGCGTCTTAAAACATCTTTATTTTCACTCCCTAAAGATAATCGTGCGAAAATATCACAAAATAATGTGTGAGGGCAGTGTAAAATACAAAAGAAAAAGAAACTGAAAATACATAATTGGAGATAATCATCCATTAATCATAATCGAGGTTAAATCATTGGTTAATCAATTAATCGTGATTTTGATTTCTGCCATTTTGTTGTACAGTGATGGCAAGGACTTTAGTTATTTAAGTTTACACAGAGACCCCAAGTCACAGACCTCACTGACATAATAGATGTGGGATTTTTCTACCTAGCAACTAGCCAAAGTGAGATCCTTCTTGGGCTGTAAACAGGGGGGTTTACTTTGTCAGTGCTTGATTTGATCAATAAAGACAAACTATAGTGATGTTAAGAAGGTTGAATTTGGCTTAAAAACATTTAGATTTTATGATAAATGACTTTGAGAATCTGTATATATATATATATACATAAATGAGTAGGAATGCTTTTTACAACTTAGATTTATCCTAGGGTTAGGGTTAGGATTACTGGTAGGCTAACTCTAATCCTGTTAGTTCTCTACAAGTATATTTATACAGTATATGATGTTGCTCTGAGTGTGCTGGCTGTTTATTATCACTTCACTCAGTTTTTATAACTCAGTGATATGGAGGATGTGTGTCAGCGACCACAGCTTGAGACTGAAGTCATTGCAGAAGTGGTGACTGCCACTAAATGCCCTGGCTGATTCTCATTCAAAAAGCCTCAACTTCTCTCGAGAAATACTTAATTCAGTCTTTTTTTTAAAAAACGAGTCGTGATGGTCTCAATCGATCTAACAGTGTACTGGTGGGCATTTCTGCAACTATGAGTCCAAACTATTGGTTGATGTCACTCATCACTATGTCCATCTTTATACTGTCACCATCGGGTCCGAAACCATTACTTTTCAGGAAATGGAAAATGTCCAATTGATCTAATGCAGTAGTGAGATTTCAGTGGTTAAATGTTTGTAAAACCCACTAACGGATGTAAAAAGGTGACCAATAGCACTCATTCATGAAACAGAAGTACAATAATGAAATATGGATATATGACGTTTCTGCGCAATAGAGTCACAGTTTGTGGTCGTGATGTTTCTCTGCCCCCTAGTGGCCAAAAAACAATCAATTCAGCTTAAAGGAAGTAGAGCAATCTGCTAATAAAAGGTAACAGAGGTTCAGAGCAGAGGAGAGGCTAAGGGTCGAACTGAAATCCACTCTGCATAACAACTAACACTCGTCCTTTAAAGCGCTGATTCAGTCGCGGATCACCTTTAGCCTCTGGCTTATCCTCCCGAGGTAAACGAGGGAGCACTTTAACACTCATTAGTGTCCATTTCCACAGTGATCTAAACCTCAGTTAATTATAGAGCTGCTGATGCCTGGTTGTAGTTCGCTCATCATTACAACGATCTGTCCACATGTCCTCATCTCATCTTCATCCTGGGGAATGATTTAAACATATCCTTCTAGTATATGAGCAGGTTTATAAATTGGGAACATTTGATGTAAGATTATTCAAAGGTGCAGTGTGTAGAATTTAGTAGCATCTTGTTATATGAAATTAATGATTGACCTTTAATAAAGGAGACTGGATTAGAAATATCAAAGTTTAAGTTGAATTTATTTAATAAAATCCATGCATATTGTATGGAATGGATATTGAGCATTAAGCATCTTGGTCTTAATCTACCTTGGACATTCTGTTTCCCACACACTAGACATGATGCACAAAAACAGTTTTGAGTAGTTTTGGAATCCATAACTTATTTATTTATTAGTTCATACATCCCCCCTGTTGGCGTATGGGTTAACCCCTGCGTCAATACTGCTGCAAATTGAAATAAATTCTTCGGAAGTATGTACAGTACTTGCCCTCTGGTCACTTCCACAACTCATTCTCAGACAATGTTGCTTTGTCCTTATTTGCCCAAAATTGCTTTTCTGATTCAGGTGAGCTCTTTTAATATGTCGTGGTCTATGTGTGTGACTTCCTCAGCTGTGTATATGTCTTGATAGTCTTGTCTGGCAGCAGCTGCTTTCACTTCCTCGTCTGCTTTGCGGTTACCTTGTGTAACTAAATCTGTCCCTGTTGTGTGAGCTGCACACTTGCATACTGCAATTTCGAGTGGCAATTGTACAGCTTTTAATAAGGCTAAAATCAAATTTGTGTGCAAAATTGACTTTCCAATGGATGTAATCATACCGCTTCACGGTGCTTGATTTTACACATTTTTCATTCAGCCCGCCCCTCTGGCCCCTTGTAGCAAGTTTGGGGACAATCCCCCACCCTTCCCTATTTTTGACTTTTTCGACACTACCGGCCCTGTCATTTTTTTCAATTTTTGCCCGCTTTGGAAAATCCTTCACAATTTTCACACAATGCCTTCACGGTGCTTGATTTTACACATTTTTCATTCAGCCCGCCCCTCTGGCCCCTTGTAGCAAGTTTGGGGACAATCCCCCACCCTTCCCTATTTTTGACTTTTTCGACACTACCGGCCCTGTCATTTTTTTCAATTTTTGCCCGCTTTGGAAAATCCTTCACAATTTTCACACAATGCCTTCACGGTGCTTGATTTTACACATTTTTCATTCAGCCCGCCCCTCTGGCCCCTTGTAGCAAGTTTGGGGGACAATCCCCCACCCTTCGCTATTTTTGACTTTTTCGACACTACCGGCCCTGTCATTTTTTTCAATTTTTGCCCGCTTTGGAAAATCCTTCACAATTTTCACACAATGCCTTCACGGTGCTTGATTTTACACATTTTTCATTCAGCCCGCCCCTCTGGCCCCTTGTAGCAAGTTTAGGGACAATCCCCCATCCTTCGCTATTTTTGACTTTTTCGACACTACCCGGCCCTGTCATTTTTTTCAATTTTTGCCCGCTTTGGAAAATCCTTCACAATTTTCACACAATGCCTTCATGGTGCTTGATTTTACACATTTTTCATTCAGCCCGCCCCTCTGGCCCCTTGTAGCAAGTTTAGGGACAATCCCCCACCCTTCCCTATTTTTGACTTTTTCGACACTACCGGCCCTGTCATTTTTTTCAATTTTTGCCCACTTTGGAAAATCCTTCACAATTTTCACACAATGCCTTCATGGTGCTTGATTTTACACATTTTTCATTCAGCCCGCTCCTCTGGCCCCTTGTAGCAAGTTTTGGGACAATCCCCCACCCTTCCCATTTTTGACTTTTTCGACACTACCGGCCCTGTCATTTTTTTCAATTTTTGCCCGCTTTGGAAAATCCTTCACAATTTTCACACAATGCCTTCACGGTGCTTGATTTTACACATTTTTCATTCAGCCCGCCCCTCTGGCCCCCTTGTAGCAAGTTTGGGGACAATCCCCCACCCTTCCCTATTTTTGACTTTTTCGACACTACCGGCCCTGTCATTTTTTTCAATTTTTGCCCGCTTTGGAAAATCCTTCACAATTTTCACACAATGCCTTCACGGTGCTTGATTTTACACATTTTTCATTCAGCCCGCCCCTCTGGCCCCTTGTAGCAAGTTTTGGGACAATCCCCCACCCTTCCCATTTTTGACTTTTTCGACACTACCGGCCCTGTCATTTTTTTCAATTTTTGCCCGCTTTGGAAAATCCTTCACAATTTTCACACAATGCCTTCACGGTGCTTGATTTTACACATTTTTCATTCAGCCCGCCCCTCTGGCCCCTTGTAGCAAGTTTAGGGACAATCCCCCATCCTTCGCTATTTTTGACTTTTTCGACACTACCCGGCCCTGTCATTTTTTTCAATTTTTGCCCGCTTTGGAAAATCCTTCACAATTTTCACACAATGCCTTCACGGTGCTTGATTTTACACATTTTTCATTCAGCCCGCCCCTCTGGCCCCTTGTAGCAAGTTTGGGGACAATCCCCCACCCTTCCCTATTTTTGACTTTTTCGACACTACCGGCCCTTTTTTTCAATTTTTGCCCGCTTTGGAAAATCCTTCACAATTTTCATTGCCCGCTTTGGAAAATCCTTCACAATTTTCACACAATGCCTTCACGGTGCTTGATTTTACACATTTTTCATTCAGCCCCGCCCCTCTGGCCCCTTGTAGCAAGTTTAGGGACAATCCCCCACCCTTCCCTATTTTTGACTTTTTCGACACTACCCGGCCCTGTCATTTTTTTCAATTTTTGCCCACTTTGGAAAATCCTTCACAATTTTTCACACAATGCCTTCACGGTGCTTGATTTTACACATTTTTCATTCAGCCCGCTCCTCTGGCCCCTTGTAGCAAGTTTTGGGACAATCCCCCACCCTTCCCATTTTGACTTTTTCGACACTACCCCGGCCCTGTCATTTTTTTCAATTTTTGCCCGCTTTGGAAAATCCTTCACAATTTTCACACAATGCCTTCATGGTGCTTGATTTTACACATTTTTCATTCAGCCCCGCCCCCTCTGGCCCCTTTGTAGCAAGTTTAGGGACAATCCCCCACCCTTCCCTATTTTTTGACTTTTTTCGACACTACCCGGCCCTGTCATTTTTTTCAATTTTTGCCCACTTTTGGAAAATCCTTCACAATTTTCACACAATTGCCTTCACGGTGCTTGATTTTACACATTTTTCATTCAGCCCGCTCCTCTGGCCCCTTGTAGCAAGTTTTGGGACAATCCCCCACCCTTCCCATTTTTGACTTTTTCGACACTAACCCGGCCCTGTCATTTTTTTCAATTTTTGCCCGCTTTGGAAAATCCTTCACAATTTCACACAATGCCTTCACGGTGCTTGATTTTACACATTTTTTCATTCAGCCCCGCCCCTCTGGCCCCTTGTAGCAAGTTTGGGGGACAATCCCCCACCCCTTCCCTATTTTTGACTTTTTCGGACACTACCGGCCCTGTCATTTTTTTCAATTTTTGCCCGCTTTGGAAAATCCTTCACAATTTTCACACAATGCCTTCACGGTGCTTGATTTTACACATTTTTTCATTCAGCCCGCCCCTCTGGCCCCCTTGTAAGCAAGTTTGGGGACAATCCCCCACCCTTCCCTATTTTTGACTTTTTCGACACTACCTACCCCCCGGCCCTTTTTTTTCAATTTTTGCCCGCTTTGGAAAATCCTTCACAATTTTCACACAATGCCTTCACGGTGCTTGATTTTACACATTTTTCATTCAGCCCGCCCCTCTGGCCCCTTGTAGCAAGTTTAGGGACAATCCCCCATCCTTCGCTATTTTTGACTTTTTCCGACACTACCCGGGCCCTGTCATTTTTTTCAATTTTTGCCCGCTTTGGAAAATCCTTCACAATTTTCACACATTGCCTTCATGGTGCTTGATTTTACACATTTTTCATTCAGCACCCGCTCCTCTGGCCCCTTGTAGCAAGTTTTTGGGACAATCCCCCCACCCTTCCCATTTTTGACTTTTTCGACACTACCCACCGGCCCTGTCATTTTTTTCAATTTTTGCCCGCTTTGGAAAATCCTTCACAATTTTCACACAATGCCTTCTCGGTGCTTGATTTTACACATTTTTCATTCAGGCCCGCCCCTCCTGGCCCCTTGTAGCAAGTTTGGGGACAATCCCCCCACCCTTCCCTATTTTGACTTTTTCGACACTACCCCACGGCCCTGTCATTTTTTTCAATTTTTGCCCGCTTTGGAAAATCCTTCACAATTTTCACACAATGCCTCCCCCACCCTTCCCATTTTTGACTTTTTCGACACTACCGGCCCTGTCATTTTTTTCAATTTTTGCCCGCTTTGGAAAATCCTTCACAATTTTCACACAATGCCTTCACGGTGCTTGATTTTACACATTTTTCATTCAGCCCGCCCCTCTGGCCCCTTGTAGCAAGTTTAGGGACAATCCCCCATCCTTCGCTATTTTTGACTTTTTCGACACTACCGGCCCTGTCATTTTTTTCAATTTTTGCCCGCTTTGGAAAATCCTTCACAATTTTCACACAATGCCTTCACGGTGCTTGATTTTACACATTTTTCATTCAGCCCGCCCCTCTGGCCCCTTGTAGCAAGTTTGGGGACAATCCCCCACCCTTCCCTATTTTTGACTTTTTCGACACTACCGGCCCTTTTTTTCAATTTTTGCCCGCTTTGGAAAATCCTTCACAATTTTCACACAATGCCTTCACGGTGCTTGATTTTACACATTTTTCATTCAGCCCGCCCCTCTGGCCCCTTGTAGCAAGTTTAGGGACAATCCCCCACCCTTCCCTATTTTTGACTTTTTCGACACTACCGGCCCCTGTCATTTTTTTCAATTTTTGCCCACTTTGGAAAATCCTTCACAATTTTCACACAATGCCTTCACGGTGCTTGATTTTACACATTTTTCATTCAGCCCGCTCCTCTGGCCCCTTGTAGCAAGTTTTGGGACAATCCCCCACCCTTCCCATTTTTGACTTTTTCGACACTACCGGCCCTGTCATTTTTTTCAATTTTTGCCCGCTTTGGAAAATCCTTCACAATTTTCACACAATGCCTTCACGGTGCTTGATTTTACACATTTTTCATTCAGCCCGCCCCTCTGGCCCCTTGTAGCAAGTTTGGGGACAATCCCCCACCCTTCCCTATTTTTTGACTTTTTCGACACTACCGGCCCTGTCATTTTTTTCAATTTTTGCCCGCTTTGGAAAATCCTTCACAATTTTCACACAATGCCTTCACGGTGCTTGATTTTACACATTTTTCATTCAGCCCGCCCCTCTGGCCCCTTGTAGCAAGTTTGGGGACAATCCCCCACCCTTCCCTATTTTTGACTTTTTCGACACTACCCGGCCCTTTTTTTCAATTTTTGCCCGCTTTGGAAAATCCTTCACAATTTTCACACAATGCCTTCACGGTGCTTGATTTTACACATTTTTCATTCAGCCCGCCCCTCTGGCCCCTTGTAGCAAGTTTAGGGACAATCCCCCATCCTTCGCTATTTTTGACTTTTTCGACACTACCGGCCCTGTCATTTTTTTCAATTTTTGCCCGCTTTGGAAAATCCTTCACAATTTTCACACAATGCCTTCATGGTGCTTGATTTTACACATTTTTCATTCAGCCCGCCCCTCTGGCCCCTTGTAGCAAGTTTAGGGACAATCCCCCATCCTTCGCTATTTTTGACTTTTTCGACACTACCCGGCCCTGTCATTTTTTTCAATTTTTGCCCGCTTTGGAAAATCCTTCACAATTTTCACACAATGCCTTCACGGTGCTTGATTTTACACATTTTTCATTCAGCCCGCCCCTCTGGCCCCTTGTAGCAAGTTTGGGGACAATCCCCCACCCTTCCCTATTTTTGACTTTTTCGACACTACCGGCCCTTTTTTTCAATTTTTGCCCGCTTTGGAAAATCCTTCACAATTTTCACACAATGCCTTCACGGTGCTTGATTTTACACATTTTTCATTCAGCCCGCTCCTCTGGCCCCTTGTAGCAAGTTTTGGGACAATCCCCCACCCTTCCCATTTTTGACTTTTTCGACACTACCGGCCCTGTCATTTTTTTCAATTTTTGCCCGCTTTGGAAAATCCTTCACAATTTTCACACAATGCCTTCACGGTGCTTGATTTTACACATTTTTCATTCAGCCCGCCCCTCTGGCCCCTTGTAGCAAGTTTGGGGACAATCCCCCACCCTTCCCTATTTTTGACTTTTTCGACACTACCGGCCCTGTCATTTTTTTCAATTTTTGCCCGCTTTGGAAAATCCTTCACAATTTTCACACAATGCCTTCACGGTGCTTGACTTTACACATTTTTCATTCAGCCCGCCCCTCTGGCCCCTTGTAGCAAGTTTGGGGACAATCCCCCACCCTTCCCTATTTTTGACTTTTTCGACACTCTACCGGCCCTTTTTTTCAATTTTTGCCCGCTTTGGAAAATCCTTCACAATTTTCACACAATGCCTTCACGGTGCTTGATTTTACACATTTTTTCATTCAGCCCGCCCCTCTGGCCCCTTGTAGCAAGTGGCCCCTTCCCTATTTTTGACTTTTTCGACACTACCGGCCCTTTTTTTCAATTTTTGCCCGCTTTGGAAAATCCTTCACAATTTTCACACAATGCCTTC